>CAJQUW010000251.1:0-202661 GCA_907163375.1 Prostheceraeus crozeri | reverse complement strand
GAGTACGAAGTTGTTCCTGCATCTTGTAACCTTAGTGACATGATCGGACAGTCAGGTGGTTGTAAGGGTGGAGTTGTGATGAGAGTGCGCTCCGCTTGGAAAAGCTTCCGAGAGATTCTCCCCGTTATTGCAGGCAAAGGTATTCCCTTCAGAACACGTGGACACGTTTACAGCATTCGTGTCCGTAGCTTATTGCTCCACGCCAGCGAAACTTGACTGTTCACCAGCGAGTGTGTAGAAAGCTTCATCCGAAATGACAATGCAATGGTGAGGTGGATCTCTTCGAAGCGACTTGCCGGCCGCGTTCCCATGGACGATCTACGCATGAGGCTCTGCAATTGCAGGATCGAAGACGTACGCACAAGAAGACTTCGCTGGCATGGTCACGTGCAGCGAATGAATGAGGACTCGTGGCCAGAGAAGATCTTGTCCTTTGAAGATCCTGGACTGAATCCTCTAGGTTGCCCCAAGAAGAGATGGCTTGATAACATCAAGGAGGATTACAAAAGCTCAATCTTCGAAGCATCAGCCCACAAGACCGAACAGCTTGTAGAAATGCCACTAAGGTGGACCAGCATTCGACGGCGTCCAACCATCGAAAACGGTGAAAAGAAGACGTAAAGCGTGGAGTCATTGCGTGATTGATATAATGAAGACATTTGCACAGTATTTTGAAAATCCTTTTCTATGTAAACAGGCTACCAATTTGTGAAAATTCGATTAAGCAGCTTGGCTTACTTACATCTATATTTTTTGATAAAATTCAAATTGCGTGTGACCTGTCCAGTTCTTGTATGCCTAAAGGCTAAAATTTTGGTCGTACAGGTCCTGCGGAAGCTCTAGGCATTTTGAATTCAGCTATCAGGAACAACGCAACTTAGCATATCCAGGAAGTTCACTGCCTTATGGATATATGTTATGATTATAAATCATTCTTCATCATCCTACCATGATAAATTGAGAACAGAAATAATTGAAGCGGAACGAGAAACGAGGGACAAAAGAAACTGAAGTGTTTAATGTTATTTCAGAGCACTGGTATTAAGTCAACTTTCCACTCACTTTTGATTTCTCTTATCTATTTTGTCCTTTTTATGTTGTCATAATTCATCCTTTAGAATCTCAAGTCACTGAATTTTTACATTAGCTATTCTGATTTGAAACACTGGCACTCTTCAATACCCTCAGACAATGATTTTGATTTTTGTATCCTGCTTGCATTCTTTCGCGATCATAATGTTCCGAAGGGAAATAATAAGAATACAAATAACAAAATAATAAGAATACTTAACGTCTCTTTGCTGCGTTTTTCAAGATTCTATTATGCATGTCGTCGTTCATCTCCTCCCTGTCCGTCACTGAAATCATGGGAAGACCAGAGGGATAGAAAATTCTCTGGGATCAACTTCGCTCGTGGAGAAACATGCATACAGACTCATACACATTCCGCACGGGTCTCTCCGTTAAGGGGGAATATACATGAAAACGATGATGGCTGTCATTGCATCACAAGGAAGAAAATCTCTCATGTGCTAGTATTCATCCGGACTTCCATTTCCCATTCTTGAAATCCTTTGATCTTCCAGAGCAATACACACGTTGGGTTGGTCTTAGTGGATGCAGTGTGATTGATGCTAATAATTCAATAGATCTGTGATTATCGTTTTGTAACTGAGACAGTCCGGCGAATGGCAATTTGATGAAAGTGATGACTGATCTGATACATTAACTTGTTGATGGGACAGCCATTCCAAAGATACACAGATTACCTTGGGATTATATTATCTAGCCCATTTCTCAGGGCGCCATATAGTCTTTTGGTTATCATGCTTGATGGTTTTCACAAATTTCATTCATTTCTAAGCAGAGGTGATTAAATTTATCATTCCGCTATCTTTGCTCTTCTGTTGCGTTATCTTATTTTTCATCTTCGTAATTTGCTACTGCTGGCACTTGTTTGAGTTTTGAATAATCAACCGATGCTTGCCTGCACATCATTATAGTTTATCAACCATTTTATGATTGACAAGTCAGTTGGTTGACGGTTCAAATTTGCGAATTGCATGACTCATTTAATAATCATCAATATCGCATGAATGTGCACTCTTATTGTATTTTCATTATGTCTCTCGATTGTCATCTTAGGATTTTGCTGACGATGTTGTCTTATTTCGAAAATTATCAATTTCAATGAAAGGCGTTTATTATTGTTCTATCAAACGATACGTGTATTATGTATTATTACGTGCATGTAGTAATTACCGTCGTGCTGAACCGGTACATTAAAGAAAATAGATCAAATTTCCGAACAAATTGCGTGGCAGTGTCTCTTAAGAAAATCTAGAGAATATAAAGCTGAAAACAAAGCGCAGCAGTGAAAATGATTGCGCACTGTTGGTAATGCGGATTTTTAGACTTCGGGTAATCTTCTCTTATTCAAGTGATAACTAGAGATATAGCCTTCAGGGAGAGCATTAATTATCCTGTATCAGGAACAATGGCGGAAGATCTTTGACGTTGAAAAATGTTGTCTACTAGTTTTTGAATGAGAGGTTTCATACACGATGCACACAATCGATTTCCTCTGCCACCAATTTACTGACTGTCATAGTCGCCAACATAAATTTGGTTCTGGTGTGATTATTTTTTCCATCACCGTCCCATGTAAAAATGAGTCTGAACGCACGGTCCCATTCTGATAGTAATGCACACATAGGTCTCTCGTAAACGCGTTACTCCTATCTATTTTCACATGCGTTCTTAACAACCGATCAGAAGCTACTGAATCTATTTTTGAGAAATAGATTTTTTTATGGAATGGCTCACTCACAAATGGCCCCTAGTGCCCGGTAGCCTTTGAATAGGCAAGGGATGCGAAGAATGTCCGGGGAGAAGAAAGTGAAAAACTTACGCATTGGGACAGCTAATGTTGGCTCAATGTATGGGAGAAGTAGGGAGGTGGTTGACATGTTGAGAAGAGGAGTTGATGTCTGCTGTGTGCAAGAGACCCAATTCAAAGGTTGTGGATGCAAGTACATCGGTGAAGGCGATGAAAAGTACAAATTTTGGTGGTCTGGAGAGAAGTCAAGCAGAGGAGGAGTTGGTATCCTGCTAAAAGAATGCTTGACAGTGGTGTGCTGGAAGTAGAGAGATAACTTCTAGGATAATGAAAATTAGATTTATCCTTGACGTCAAAGTGACACACATTTTTTCAGTGTATGCGCCCCAGGCTGGGAAGCCAGATGTCGAAAAGGATGCCTTTTGGGGGAGACTGGACGACGAAATAATGCGCGTACCCTCATCTGAAAGCGTTATTGTAGCCGGAGACTTAAATGGTCACATTGGGAATGACAGAGCTGGTTTCGAAGAAAGTGTTGGTCCCTTTGGATACGGGCAAGCAAACAGTGAAGGGAACCGAATCCTTGAATTCTGCCAAAGCAATGGTTTGAAGGTAATGAACACATTTTTCTCAAAGGGCATGGAGAAGAAAATAACGTACAAGAGTGGTGACCATCAAACCCAGATAGACTTCTTGTTGGTAAAACAACAGGATGCCGGTGTGGTGAGAGATTGCAAGGTGATCCCTGGCGAAGCCTGTCTTCTGCAACATCGGATTCTGGTGATGGACATAACGAGGAAAAGTGGGTTGGAAGAATTGCAAAAAGATAGGAAAGATAGAAAGATAGGAAGAGTTGCAAAAAGAAGATCAAAGTTTGGAAACTGAGCGCAAAAGATCTGAAGAAGGAATTCGAAGAATCGCTGAGACAACAGATGACTCAAGAAAAAGAAAACAATGAAGTTATAGACTGGGAGATGTTTCAAGAGAAAATGTTAGAGACGGCCAGGAAGCGATGTGGCGAAACAAATGGGAAGCGTAGGCAGTTCAACCGTGAGACTTGGTGGTGGAACGCCAGGGTGCAAGAAGCCATTAAAACTAAGAGAGCAGCCTTCAAGAAGTGGCAGACGACAAAGAATGTTGAAGATCGGTTTGATTACAAAATCAAGTCGAAGCTGGCAAAGAAAGAGGTGGCAGTAGCGAAGGATCAGTCTTGGAAAAACTGGGTAAATGAGACGAGCAGAAATGAAATGAATAAGAAAATGTTCAGATTGGCAAGACAGATGAAGAGGGAACGGAAAGACATCAGTGGTTCAAGATATATCAAAGGCGAAGACGGTGAAATAATCCTAACTGAGGATCAGATCAGTAAAAGATGGAAGGAATAATTCTAAAATCTGCTCAATATGCAAAATGACTTTGAGACAGAAGATGACGAAGTGACGGAAGGTCACCTGGAGGAAGTTACGGAGGCAGAAATAAGGCATGCTATAGCGAGCATGAAGAGTGGGAAAGCTCCTGGAACATCCGGCATGGTGGTTGAGCTCATCAAAGGAGCAGGTGAAACTGCGGTTCAAGTGTTGAGAGGTATCTTCCAAAGTATTTTGTTCTCAGGAAAAGTACCTCCATCATGGCAAAGCAGCGTAACTATTCCACTTTACAAAGGTAAAGGCGATGCGATGGAATGTGGAAATTACAGGGAATACGGCTGCTTGAACACGGTTTGAAAATATTCGAAAAGGTTCTCGAAATGAGGTTGAAGAAGCTCATACAAATAGACGAGCGCAATTTGGATTCCGCACTGGAAAGTCGACGACCGATGCGATCTTCATTCTGCGGCAGCTGCTAGAGAAGTACTGTGTGAAACAAAAAAGATTGTTTCATGTTTTTGTTGACCTTCAAAAAGCCTTCGATAGTGTTCCACGAAAAGTAATAGCTTGGGCCTTAAGACGTCAAGGTATTCCAGAAGGCCTCGTAACATCTGTGATGTCACTGTACGTGAGATCGACGTCAAAGGTAAGCTCCATGGCAGGCACATCGGAGGAGTTTATGATTGAGGTAGGAGTCCATCAAGGTTCTGCACTCAGTCCTCTTCTCTTTATCACTGTGATGGAGGAACTGTCCAAGGAGTGTCGAGGCGAGGGTCCATGGGAGCTCCTTTACGCTGATGACATCGTATTGACTGCTGAAACGAAGAACGATTTGGAGCAATTGTTTTGTGGGTGGAAAAGCAGCATTGAGAAGAGGGGAATGAAAGTTAACCTGTAGAAGACGAAGGTTATGGTGACAGGGAAGAAACAGCAAGAACCAATCAAATCTGGTAAATGGCCGTGTGGATGCTGTGGAAAAGAAGTTGGGATGAATTCGATCCTATGTACCTCATGCCACAAGTGGTGTCACAAAGATGTTCCCATCTGCGCTCTCTGGTGGGAGTGACACATTTCCAATGCCCTAAGTGTCGAAGCGCAAATACAACCAATATTCCGGCAGACGACTCTGTAAAAATTGATGGTAGTCTTAGCATACAAGAGGTTAGCCATTTTTGCCATCTCGGAGATATGCTGGACAGCCAAGGTGGAGTAGAAAGGGCAGTGAGATCTCGGGTAGCTAATGCTTGGTCCAAATGGAGAGTTAGCCAGCCTTCTGTACAACAAGAGTGTCCCCCTAAGATCCAGAGCTCATGTGTATGAGTCCTGCATACGATCTGTCCTGTGTATGGCTCAGAAACATGGTCCTTGACACAGAAGTTGTTTGAACTATTGCGAGCATGTGATCGGAGAATGCTGAGATACATGGCAGGAGTAAAATGGAGCGACGGAAGATCAAGTGCGGAAGTGGCAAGAATGTGTGGTCTGAAGGAGCTGGAAGATCGGGTTAGAAGAGGGCGTCTGAGATGGTTCGGTCATGTAAAAAGAGCTGATGGAAACTGCTTGCGCAGAGTGGAAAGCATGGAAGTCCCAGGGCGTCGAGCCGTCGGAAGACCAAGAAGAACATGGCGTCAATATGTCTCAGAAGATCTGAAGAAAATAGGAATCCCCGAAGAACTCGCTGCCAACCGAGATGAATGGAGGAGAGCCATCAACCGTCCAGCCCCAGGAGATGGGATTCAACGGACGTTAAACGTGGAGTAAGAGTAAGAAATAGCTCCTCTGATTGGTCTATACTCATCGAAACTTTCCAGACCATTTCCATTTAAGTAAACCGATTTTCACAACAAACAATTTGTAGAGTGCAAATGATATTTAACTTAGCAATCCTATGATTAGAAATTTTTCAACATCATATCAATGTAATATGATCTAATATCAATCAATAATGATCAATTAGATCAATCTAATATGATTTGTGATAACTTCCTTCCTTCAATTGCACGAAAAGAGCGCAGCATGCAAAATATAGTTGCTTGCGTTTTCTCATTTAAGACTATGAAGGTGTAATGCATCCATTCTATTGATAATTGCTTGGCTAGCCCTTAGAAACTCAATGCTTAAAAACATCAAATTAGTGAAGCATGCAGTATTCATACATCGGAGTAAATGAAGATGTTGCTTGCATCATTTTCTGCAGACATAATTAACTAAAAATCAGTTTTAGACTCTTGTCTTCAGACGGTTATTTGTTCAAGATATCATTTTGATTTGATTTGAGATGAACGGGACTGATATCACTTACAAACAAGGCATATCAATTCTATGGTGCGTATCGCCAACCAACATATTGACATTCATATAAATTTAAAGTAACCAGAAGAACTTGCGATGGCGAGAATTGTTGAATACTTCTCGACTGTGCTTGAAGCAGGGATGCGGAGTTCTATCAAAATGATAGGACTCCGACTCCTGGTGGCAAGTATATCAGCCTTAGTTCTGGTAACCAACATCACAGATCATAGTAGGCTTTCCTGAGCCTGATTTTAGTGATCATTGCTGTATCAAATCAATCATTTTCTATGAAAGTTAACTAACTTTGCACGTCACTTGTTAGTGTGCGCTTCACGCGGGTTTTCTCCAGTACCAGACTGGAAAATCCCCAATCCTTCTCCAAAAAATATGAGTACACTTTCGATTTTAAAACGCGGTTTAGAGGAGCCATCACACACGACTGACGTGAGGGTGAAGAGGTAATGTTCTCAAACAAATAGTTTACCTTTGTCTCTAATGTGACCTTTGGCATGTAGGTGCGATCGAGGCTAGGAAGGCTTGTCTTCTCTACTAAATCACCGAGTGAACGACAATCCTTCTTCACTGTCACGATTCATTCCCTCAACTATTACAAGCTTTGCATGCACTGCTGTCTCTGTACTTTTGTTAGACGGAGAAAGTTGACATCAAGACAGTGACAGCTATGCACGAGGATAAAAGGATAAATAATTTGTTCGCATTATATTTCGGGTCTAGTTCTAGGCCGGAGTCCTATCATTTGATAGGGCTGCGAATCCGCATCCCTGACTTGATATTGCTGAATAGGTACTTGCTTTCTTTGAAGGCAAAATATGTTTGCAAACCCGTTTCTTAGCTTTCCACTGGTCCAGTAATAACTAGACATTCTCCCATGTCGCACCATCTCACAATTCAGTTCGGATGCAGAAAGCCCACAAAACTGTTTTAATCAGCTAAAATAATCACTTTTACTGTTATATGCCATTTGACTTAGCGAAGCAAATAATTTCAACATGCTTTTGCGGTACTGAATCAGCTGTTTGGATATGAAGAACTTAGAAATTTAGGGTACTTCTTTCCGTGGGAAAATATGGCTCCTTAACAAAGCACCGTTGTTTTTAATTTCTCTATATACACACAAAAGTCCAGTTCTGCGCGTAATTGTAGACAACAGGATTTTTTCGTAAAATTAAGTTTCCCAACGGTCGTGATTTCAGTAGAATACAGTCATCCAGGTTCCCTAAAACAATGAGAATGCCGAATCGAACTGCATAACTGAAATCGCAACTTTGACCATGGTTCTGATGTTGCAGGCAAAAAAGCAACAAAACAATTGCTATAAAACACAGCGGAAGGGGAAATATCAAGTTATAAGCGGTCCAAAAAAAATGATGAGACGCAATACATCCGTCAAAGATTGTGACCTTTTATCACCAAAAACCGGTCCAAGATCTGCATCTCTATCATGAACCTCCTCAGTACATTCCCTTTATCAAAACGCATAGAAGTCCGAGACACTAGCTCAAAGACCGTTTACTCACCCCAGCCATATTCAACTCTCCCTGAGGACCCTGTAGATGTAATTTGATGTAGATCTATGCATGTTAGACCGAAAATTCTGTGGTTTTCATCAAAGCGAACAATTGGCATGAAGTCATTTCATGTTTCACCAGTGCATGAACTGTTACCGGACGACTATGAACCAAGGCTTCAGTTTTGCGAAGAAATTAACCGACTGTGTGATGATCACAGTTTCATCCATAAACTCTGTTTTTCTGAGGAGATCATCTTTCATTTGAATGGCGAAATTAACAGTCACAACTGGGTGATATGGGACTGTGAAAATCCACATTTACGATTATGTGACGAGATTCCTCTGAATTCGAAAGGACTGGTGGTCTGGGCGGCCATGTTTTGCGGCCGGATAATCGGACCTTCTTAGAATCAACAGTGATCAAAGATAATATCTTGAGATCTTGAATGATTATTTTTTTTATTCCGGAACTACAGAGATTACAATGTTTTTCCAACAAGATGTCGCAGCGCCTCATTGGGGTCTGAGTGTGAGAGAATTTCTCAACATCCAATTCCCTAATCGATGGATTGGTCGAAGCGGTCCCATCCACTGGCCAGCTAGGAGGCCAGATCTGACGCCTCTTGATTACTTATTGTTGTCAAGGAGTTAAGGACAAGTTGTCAGCGAATTTGCAAGCAAGTTTTCATGATAAAGAAAAGGAAGAAAGGGAATGTCAGGAAAGAAAATTTAGAAGATCAAAACCTTTACATCCGTTGATAAGTCTTTCTGTCGGTAATTCTTTCATAACCGAGGTCTCAGATGACTTTCGGAAAATTCAGTTCTTTGCAACCTTTTCGATGGTCCATTTGAAAATTTGATGATGTTGAGCCAATGATTCCAATTGTAAATAGAATAATTAAATATCGAGCTGCATCCTCAGTTGAAAAATGGGAACAGACCTGAACAGCTGCCATTTCATCCAACATCAGGAATCATCAGCAGGCCTAATTCACATCTCTCAACATCGATACAACTCCCATGTCCGATTATGTTGTTTGTCATGTTATTTCAAATTTCAATAATGTCATCGTAATCTAGTCATCATAACATTCTTGAGAAAGCAAGAAGCGAAAATTTGAATAAAATTCTTTTTTTTATTGCGGATGGAAGAGCTCCTAGGGCAACTATTAATTTTCGGTACATAGCTCCGCAAAGATCAACAAAAATCTACTAGACATCCACTATTTTTGGTGCCTCATTTTACTCTCCTCGCTTTGACAAGCACCTATCAAGAAAAATAATAGTTCCATGCTTCTCCGATCCTCTTGAAACTGAGACAAAAATTTTCGGTAAAGTTAACATCATCGGCGGTCAAAAAGTAGTGTCTGCTATGTGGTCTCCGTGGCACAATGGTTAAGTGTTTGGCCTAGCGATCTTTTGGTGCAGAGGTCGAGCCCTGAGGTTGTCATTGGAAGTCGGCAGGAAAGGCATCCGTACTAAAAGCACCACAACACTCCAGGTAAAAGTCAGACTATTTCAGCACCTTCCAAGCCCTCTGCATGCGGGAGTGGTGACGTTAAAACTTAATTTTCCATCGTCATAAACAGTAGGTCATTTTGAAATGTCCAAACTGGATAAGAAATTAAGTACTGTTTACATGATAGATTATATTTGAAGCGAATTGTGATTGATTCTATCGCGGGAAACAGACAGAATGAGCGAAGTAAAGAATCAGTGCATCAGAGGCTTTTGTTAGTGAGTTGCCCTATCTCCGAAGTGCTAAATTACCTACCCTCCAAGTCCGGCGACCAACGCAGGCGAATCAAAAAGGTTACGACTGCACCCATTCTCTTAAATTGTGGCAGGTACTAGTGAAGCTGATTAGAATATCAGAACGTATATTTTCCATCTGAAAATATGTTTCTTGTGTGATTAAATGATTGGTAATGATAATGAAATTCGTGAGTCAATGAGGACACTGATAATTTTACAATAATACTGATGAATGAGACAGTATGTGGTCTCCGTGGTACAGTGATTAAGTGTTTGGCCTAGAGATCCTTTGGTCCAGAGGTCGAGCCCCGAAGGTGTCATTGGAAGTCGGTAGGAAGGGCATCCGGACTGAAAGTACTACAACGCTCCATAAGTCTATGTCGGCGCCGTCCAAGCCCCAGATATGGGTAGTATTGACGTAAAAGAAACTGATGAATGAGATACATGATGTATATGAGTTATTGCAATGTGGAGAGGACTTACGCAAATGGCATGGAACGATGTTTACAAATTATGCATGTTGATGTGTCATGAAAAAATGAAAACTGTAAATGATGAAACGCTGGAAGGAAGGGACAATCAATGGTTTGTATTTCAATGAATGAAGTTAAATCACGAAACAACATAATATAATGATTATAGCCATTTTAGCGAAGGTTTTTGTATGTAAACGGCATGATTTTATTGAATATTTTACTAATGTGTGGAATCCCAAAACACTTCACACTAAGCTATTCAATCGTAGATATTAAGAGGCCCGGAACAGAAAATTAAGTAATATGCGGTGTTGCCAGACCTGCGCAATTTTTGCGGTGCCTGCGCAATTGCGCAATAAAAATGATTTCACATCCCTTCCTTCGCAATTTTTGCACTCCTCTCTGCGCAAAAACTTACTGAATTAGTTGTCTTTTCAATCACATCTTCGTGCAAATAGCCGGAATGGATTGTCCAATTCATCTCTGAATAAAGTCCTTTTCGCGAAAAACCATCTACTGTCAAAGGATAGGCCTGTAAAGTCGCATCAAATTTCTGGCACCCTATAATTGATTTCCCTGTTGAAAGGATCTCGTGCCGAGATGTGTGAAAAGATGCAGTGGAAGAAATTATAAAAAGGAATAATGCAGGTGAAAGATTGCGAGTTGAAGTCTCGTTGGAGGAAAGGACTAGTCGTGATCCTTAGAAGCTTTTGTCAAAGGAAGAGGAGCTCCTTACCGAGAAAAATGCCCAGGATGCAGGAAGACAGCGAGCTGAAGAACACATGAAACAAGCTTACGACAATATATCGGAATCTTCCATGGCAATGTGCTCGGTAGATGCGGATCTTCACAAAGTTCGCAGTCAAAGAGAAAAAAATACAAAGAATCGTGTACAATATGTTGAAGCGAACACATGTGCAAGCATCGAGGACTTAAGTGATTCCTAAAAGACCAATAACTGAATGAAATTCAGATGTGAATTATGTCTTTTAAGTGTAGTCAGCAACATCAGAATAAAACAGTGTAATCCTAAACATTAGATGCTAAAGATTCTAAAGACTGAATTAACGTGACAGTCAGCTGACGACAAATCAAGATTAGACATTTCTAGTCAAATCAATATTTTGTTATTTGGCATGATTAATGCCTGCATTATCCGGTTTAGGCAGTGGGATGATTTTGATTAATTTCTTCATGCATAATTATTTATAGTCAGTTACAACGTCAACTGAGATGAAATATTCAATTTAGATATCGACTACTTTCAGAACACTAATAGAAATATATCGGTGTGTTTCAGCAAACAGTTGTTTTGGGGTTTTATGCCTGATGATACTGCGTACCTTATCTTTCGGACCGCAATTTGTCCGACCAGGATTCGAGCACAAATCAGCTAGAAAGAGGCAGGAGCTGTTGTTTAATATTAACAAATCTGTTTTCCGATGAGCAATTGTGAGCAGCTTTATAATATTTGCCTGGAAAGTGGATTGAATTAAAACAACCTGTGCAACAGAGGCACTGCTGTGAAAATAGCACTTGTATTTGCGAAACTCGAACCCAAGTTACACGAGTTGTAGTCAGGAAGAAAGGGAGTTGGCGTCATTAGGAACTTATTTTGTGTGACTTTATTTTACCGGTAGTCCTATGTATGCCATGTTGACAGCGTGATGAATTGGGCTCTAGGGAAGGTCACCAGAAATTGTTGTGTTCCGTTCTATGTAATTTTTTTTGACTCCATCCGGAGCCTTATTCACATACAAATACAGTTTATGTTAGAACTGGATTGATGATTGCATTTTGCTTTGATTTTGTTGAAATCAAAAGGGATTTTCTGGTTGGATTATCCAAACGACATTTATGACTTTTTAACAGCCATTTTATGCAAAGTCAGCAAAACTAGATGATGGTTTTTGTAGATGCGCCTTTCCATGAGATTTATCTAGTTTTATAACCTAATCGCGCATTTTGCACTTCGTGTTTTGTTATAGTCTCTTCATTATAAGACATTTATAATTTTTCGTCAAGTATTGTGTTTATAATTTGCAGGACCAATAAATGAAAGTTTTCATATCTTTATTGATCAATTAGATAAAATTCATAGTGTAAATTTATCAGAGCAGTCTGACCCTGTTTTATATTGTGTATATTGCTCAAGTTTTGTGATATGAGCTTTTCCTCTATTTGCAGCAGATATATGGTTTTTAAATGATAGCACTCAGTCTGCAATTTTGATTTTTGGTCAGAATACATCTTTTGTACGAAATGACGAATAAAAAGCATTGTCAGAGTGAAGCTGCAAAAATACGCTAACTTGACCCTCGGTGGACCAAGGGTGGATTTTTTAACCACCTGCTTGATTTTGTGATATCTTCGCATAAACTGCTTCAATGACCTCCAAATTTCGTGACCTATTTTTTGGTATTCTGTACATACTACAGGCGCAATGGTGCACTTTCGAGTCATTCAAGTGGCCTATAGGGGTACTTTAGAAAAATACTTTTAAAAATGATCTTCAATGAGTTCATCATAACTAAAGTTGATTTCGTAGTATCCGTGCATCCAGTGATCAAGAACAATATTTTGATGCCATATTTTTTTTTTGCTTTTCGTTGTCTAGTTTTTTGGCACATTCATGTATAGCCTATGTTTTGTACATGTAGCTACGATATACAGCCCTGTGAATTGAATTATCAATTTTCTCATTTTGCAATATTCTATGATAAAAAGCGACATAAGTAATTATTGAAATTGCTATATCTTTATCTTTTACAGTGAATATATTGAAATTGTCTTGTCATTCATAATGACTGATAAAAAGTCAATTAATTTGATGCTCACTCAATATTTTGTTGCTGCTCCTTTTGACTTCAACACCGCAATGATTCGCTTTGGCATGCTATCCACCAACTTGGTCAAAACACTTGTCTCAATGGAATGATGCCAGACATGAATTATGGATGCCAGTAATTCTGATTTGGTCCTCGGTTTTCTCTCATTCACCCGTTTCTTTACAATGTCCCATAAATTTTCGATGGGGTTGAGGTCCGGACTCTTCCCAGGCCAAGGGAGAGACCTCAACCCCACCTGATTCTTGAAGTTGGTTGCTGTCTTCGCTTGGTGAGCTGGAGCGGAATCATCTTGGAAAACCACCTCGTCATTACAAAAAAATCTTCGTTTGTATGGAAGCACTCTCGTCCTAATAATTTTGATGTATTCCTTTTGATCAACCGTCTTTTCACATAAATGAAGATACCCGATTCCACGATGACTGAAGGATCCCCAAATCATCGCAGATTGTGAGAATTTGACCGTTGGAATGTAGCTAAAGTCCTTCGATCTTTCACTCACAAATCGTCGCACTCTTTGTCTTCCACCATGAAACTGCAGTTGAATCTTGCTTTCGTCGGAGAACAAAACATTTCGCCAATATTCTTTAGGATGATCTTTGTACTTTTTGCACCACTGTACGCGTGCAGCCCTTTGTCTCTTATTCAATAACGGCTTCTTCGTCTTTCTTCTCGAAATTAATCCGAGCTTGATGAGCTTCTTTCGTATAGAGGAAGCTGTGATTTCTATACCAGTAGAATCGAAAAATTCTCTTTTTAATTCATTCGCTGTAAGCTCTCTGTTCTTCAAGTACAATCGTTTTAGGACATTATCAGATCGAGTTGTAGTTTTCTTCACTCCTTTGCAATTGCTTCTCCTCAATGGTCTGTTCATGCTGTATTTTATGAAACGACAAACCGCAGATGTTGAGATCTTCAGCCTTTCAGCAATGGTCTTCTGTGTATAGTTTTCGGCATGCAAAAGTTTGATACAGGCTTTGGTGGATGAACAAAGATCCTTTCTTTTGCCCATTGTGTTCAGATTTTCTGAGTTCCGCTTCCTCTCGAAAAAACTCAATGACTAACTTCAATTGTATTAGTACAAGATGTTCACAAGCAAATTTGTTGCAGGGAAGTCCCACGAGTCTATTTTTAGTATATCCGTAATTAGCAGTAGCTCTCCGCAATCGACTCGAAATCATGTCATTCATATTTCGAATCACCAAAATTAAGAAATTGCTATTTCAATTCACAAGGCTGTACATGTACATGTAAATTGCAAAGTACCCTGAGTGATATTGATAAAAAGTCATCTAGAATTGTCTACGAATAGAGAGAAACATCGAAGACACATGTTTTTAATAAAGCAGCTGGCACACCAACTTTCAACGCCATTCATGCTCAAACGGCTGCAAAATCCTATGCGCCTGAAGGCACCAGTATTAGAACATATCAAACGGTACGTGAATCTCCTGGCGGAGGCCCAGCTGCCTTCACCTTCAGACAGTGACAGGTCTTCCGTCTCTCGCTGTGACAAATGCAGGCTTACAAAATCTGCTCGAGATGCTAACAAAATCAGCAAAATATGCCACGTTTGTAAAATTGCCTGTTCTAAGTCTCACACGGCCGGAATTTAGTGTGAAAGTTGTGTTTACTACTTTTCTAAGGTAAAAGATTTAAAGTGGAGAGCTTGTGTTTTCATATTCTACGTTAACTTGAAAGAATAAGCATTGATTCGTTAATGATTTTGCTTCTATTTAAAACGAAATACATCAGATTTAACATAAAAACACTGATGGAAAACCGTAGCGGAATAATATTTTTTGTGATTTCGTACAGGTGGCTAAAATCACCACTCTTGGCCTGCCAAAGTTTGCTCGAACCTTGGCCCGCCGAGGGTTAAAAAAGATTCAATTGAAATATATAAATTAAATGTACTGAAAAATAAATAAAGGCGAAGGCGATAGAAGTAATACAAACATAAGGTGGCAAATAGAGCGTTTTTGAAATTAATGTAAATTCTGAAGCAGAAATTATCAACGATGTAGTAGGAAAAATGTGTACTTTTTGCGTTGCGCACTTTTTTTCTGGCTGCGCAAAAAATGAAATTTGGGTCTGGCAACAGTGGCATGCGTGTCATCGTTGATTTAAGACCCGTTCAGACAGTGCGGTTTACGTTTTTTCGGTTTTTCCCCTCCATCATTGAAGAGAAACAGTAGGTCGTTCAGGCAGAACACGGTTTTAGCGACGGCGAATGCCCCTCGTCGACTTCAAAAGAGGTGTGTATACTGTAGTGGGAGATTAAATATCACAGTACGTTTTCCTCAGAAACATATTAGATATAATTAAAAGTTATGTATTCATAATGACAATGCTGCGACCATTCTGAAAATATAAAATTTATCAAAACTGCTGGATAAATAGTGTGCGGGGATAATCGCCCCGCACACTTAACGCATGAGGTTTGTTATCAAATCAGGGTTGGCAACCCGTTTTACGGTGGGACGGGTTTTTTCAAAATTCATATTTTACATGATATTTATCAGATTGGGCTATCACGATGAAAAAACGGGTTTTTTCAAACTTCATATTCTATATGATATGCCTATTCTTTAGGTAAGGTTATAGATTAGAAGATCAAAATGAAGAAACCCGTGAGGAAAACATCTAAGGAGTTGTTTCAAAAATCAAGATGAAGAAACCCGTGGGTAGAAAGGTTTTTTCGAACTTCATTCAGATTACACATTCAGATTACACAAACGTTTTACTCACTTTACATGTTGTTGCTTATATTGGAGACACGGACGATTTTTGAAGGTGTCGCTTACAGTATTAGAGTTAGAAACTTAGAAGAGTGCTTATAGTAGAGGAAATACGGTATCTCGAGATGTTCCATGCTGAAAGAAATTGGTCGGTTGTGATTGGCTCATCGCGGAAGTGGTTGCAATTCACTAATCACATGATTAGCACCTCGACTGTTGATTTGCTACATCGTCTATAAAAATCGTAAAGTAGACTGTAGTGTTGGCCTACTATGCGCTCAATCGAATATTTCGAATGTCGGTATTCTCAATCTGAAATAAAGTAAGATTGTGAATTATAAAATTATTTACTAGCTACAACGTAATGCAAAAATCAGATTAATAAGAAAGTAAGAAAATATGTAGGCAGTCACTAGTCATGCACTTAAACAACAGTACCATAGTTCGTATTTATCGTATAGTCACCAGTTCTACATTTAAGGTCGGGATGTATCGAATACGTAGATTTGTAGTACCGATAATGGTATTCGTAGCCCCTCAGACGTAGTCAGGAGGGACCCTCCAGATATGATGAGATGAGGTCCCTGTAATGTTATAACTGGGGCCCTCTTAATATGATCCAGCACCCGATTGTGATGTGGCATCCTCGCCTCGGGCCCTCATTATTATAATGCATGTGTACGGCTCGTACATGGCCATCTTCAACTTGATGTGACATGGTCCCCTTGTTTACCAAGACTTTAATCACGGATGTTGTTAACTGCATTACTATGTAACCATGTGGGTAATTGCAGATTATCTAAATTTGCAGGGACGATTTAACTTGAAAAAAACCGTAAAACCCGCCCGTTTATCCCGTTTTACCCGCGGGACGGGTTTTTTCAAACCAATCCCGGGTTTTGCCAACCCTGTATCAAATAGCTTCTTTGATCTAGTTTTCTCAATACTTGACCAAAATTACCGAAGCGGACTTCGTTTAGATTGAAATTTTATGGAGAATGCGATGGTATTATTCATTTTGCAAACATTTATTTCCCAAATGAAAATACGGCATTTGAAATGGGTTCATACCCAATTGAAAGCTCGGCATCAGAGTTGTGTGTGAACGCCATCTGCGGTTTTGTACTGAGTTTTAATGTTGAAAATCGAGAAGCCATTTGCCTCGGTAGAAAATAGCCGTAAAACCGTGCTGTGTCTGAACGGGCCTTTAATCATTCAAAACACGGCAGATTCAATCGATTATGAAGACATCTATTTTATGTCATCAACTGAAACTCAAAAACAAGAATCCGTATGCGTGAGAAAAACAGTTCGCTAATATAATAATCATCTGTCTCGATTGAAAATGTCTTAAAATTCTCACTGTGGAGCCCATTGATTTTACTTCGTATTACCTTAACCTCTGACCTTTGAGGGATGTCCGACCCTCAAAACTGGGGAAGAATAGTCAATAAACGAGTAGTAAGAGTAAGTGAGTAGCATCGTAAGTCAGTAAGTAGCGAGACTGACACTTAAAAATTTGATCTCTACCCATCCATGGCATGGAACACTGCTCGAAGTAGAAATCGTCGGCATACCTTGGATTAATAAGTGACTCCATGTTTGTGTATCTAGGATATCGAATTCTTATTGCTGCTCCTAAGGGAACAGAGATAAAACATCGAAACTTAAGATTCGTCCGAATTCCGTGTTTATTCTCATGTCTGATAATTTTTGGTCAATTTTGAATCATTTTTCTAAAGTAGCAGACTTCACTTTAAAGGCATGTTTATCGAATTACAGGATGGCGTTGCGTCAGAAGTCCTATAAAGTGGATTACTCCTTCGCCAGCTCGTGTGCAGATGATGTGAAGAAGGTGAAATGTTTCACTGATGCTGAAGTCGAGGAAGCGAGCAAGGCAGACGGTATTGGTGGCACCTCGGCCATCTCCAAGGTGGTACTCTGTCTGGAGAATGCTCTGAAGTTGAAAACTCATCAGGTCACTCCTGAATGTCAATCCGAGATGCTGGCAATCCGACGACAACTCTTGTCCGATTACAAAGTGAGTGTGCTCTATGAAACAGAATCTTTTCGCTTTCTCAGCGCAGCCCTGCATCGCAGGGCGTCTCAGGTAATAATTAACGAATGTATTCTTATGGGAGGTTTTTTTATAGAATTCGAACAAAGGAATGTGTGTTAGTGTCAATTTTACCGTGAAATCCAGCAGGCGAAGTTCAATGTTGTTTTTTGGAACTTCAGCTTCAAATTTGATATTGACTGTTTAGTTAATCCAGGAGAAGGAGTACCTTTTCACGATTTTCAGCTAATACACTCAAGGAAAAAATAAAGTACCCGGTTAGACATTTAACTCTATTTCGAAAACAACAAGACAATATGCACTACTTGTGCTTCAGAGTCGATCACAGAAACAATATCAATACGCGTATAAAGTCACGAAAGGCGTACTAGTACATAGTAGAAAACAGTCAAAATCTCCTAAAATCACCTTCAGCATCCAGTACTGCTTCTACGCGATCACGCATTGAACTGATAAGAGAAGCTCGATAATTGACATCATCCATCAGTTCATTCCAAATGACATCAAGCGTAGCAAAGAGTTGGTCACTGTCTTCTGGGTCCTCATATTCTCTTTGGAGTTTCAGTTCCATCTGTGCCCACACGTGTTCGATGGGATTCATGTCGGGACTAAATGCAGGCCAGTCTAAGGTAGGGATTCCATTGTGTTGAAGGAACAGTTTCGTCCGGTTCGCCGAATGTATCGGTGCATTGTCTTGCTGGAAGATGCCACCTGCTTGAGTGATTGTATTCCATACTGGAAGAAGATTACCTTCAAGGATGTCGATGTACTTTTGGGCATCCAATCTCTCTTGAATTCTCACCAGGCTCGTATGTCCAGACCTGCCAACTGTCCCGGATTTTCCGGGACAGTCCCGGATTTTGGAGCTGTCCCGGATGTCCCGGAAAAGTTAAAATGCTGTCCCGGATTTTGAATTTATTAACCTAAGATGAATTCTAGATCGTTTAAGAACGCATATTTCAAAAATTTGCGCTGCGCGCGCAATCCTAAGATATAGTCCGGGAGCCAGCGTGAAGTTGTGCAGGGAACGAGGTAGTACACAAAACTTTCACATAGCATAGTACACCTCCAACCTACTGCAAAACTTCGCGTCTGCCGGATCAGATCATTTGCTTTTCAGAAATAGAGAGGATAACACAATCCTATGTATTTCCAATGGTAAAATTGTGACATTTAAGGTGTTGAGTCCATTTTTTCGAATTTTTGCTCATAAAAGTTACACAAACTGGTATTTTGTTGAGCTGGTTATTATAGAAATCATCTACAGATCATGATCTTTCAAATGAGTGATCATTCAGTGACAGAGGATGAAGTAAAGTGTACAAACAGACACTTTTCGTTGGTGTAACTGCAAATTTTAACATAGAAATTTCAGGAAAATTGTTGATATACTTTAACGAAAAGTGTCTGTTTGTACACTTTACTTCATCCTCTGTCACTGAATGATCACTCATTTGAAAGATCATGATCTGTAGATGATTTCTATAATAACCAGCTCAACAAAATACCAGTTTGTGTAACTTTTATGAGCAAAAATTCGAAAAAATGGACTCAACACCTTAAATGTCACAATTTTACCATTGGAAATACATAGGATTGTGTTATCCTCTCTATTTCTGAAAAGCAAATGATCTGATCCGGCAGACGCGAAGTTTTGCAGTAGGTTGGAGGTGTACTATGCTATGTGAAAGTTTTATGTACTACCTCGTTCCCTGCACAACTTCACGCTGGCTCCCGGACTAATAAGGAAACATGCATGATGATGAAGTTTGCGGATTTCTTGGTGGCATTGTCTTTTCACGCTGATGTCTTTTATTAATCATTTTGCAGCCCGGATGTATTTCCTTCTATCGAGTTTAAAAAGGTTTTTAAATTCATTGCACGGCATCCTAGATAAAAGCGTCCGTAGCCTTGATCTTAGAGTTTGGTTTCTCGAACCTATGGGTAGGAATCTGAATTTAACCAACGACGGATTTAACTGTTAGGATTTCAAGAGTTGCTCTATATCGAAATGTTTATTCATTCGATCATTTGCCATCATAATCGACAAAATTCGCCAAGTCTTGTAGACCTTTAGTTTAACATTTTTTATGGTCCACAGTTGCCTTGCTGTTATGAAATAGACGTATTTATCATTTACACAAGCATGGGATTTTTCCGGCTTTTTCGGCTTTTTGAAATCATTTTGATAATTTCGTTTGATAAGCAAAATATGCTAGTCTCTGTGGAAATTTTCGGTTGGCTTCACAAAATCGGCGAAAAGAACAAGAACATCGTCGTCGCATTCTGGATGAAAAGAAGTCTACTCTGAACTTGCATTCATTAGATGTAGTGTCAAAAGCTGCGTCAAAGAAAATGTCTTCTAAAATACTGAAGCGTGCCTTGAAGAAACACACTTCTTCCCTTGCTAAGCGTGCTAAGATTTCTAACTAGACCCACTTTTTCATATACATTTGTACCTACGTACCTACTATGAATTTTCTACTTCTCATCTATGTACATGTAGGTTCTTACTTGATTCGATTTTTGTACATTTAACATATTCTAAATTGTGTAAATACCCATGTTTTTAATACCCATGTATTTTAATTATTATATTAAGTCATATAAATAGTTAAAAAGTAAAGACCTGTGTTAAATATTAAGCCTTTTAATTAGACGATTTCTAGGCTTTCTGGGGAATTATAACCTCAAAATTTTTTGCCGCTTCGCGGCAATTATAGGCTCGCTAAACGCTCGCCATGCGCCGCTGATTCAGCTACTCTTTAAAAATCCGGCTTTTTATAATTGGTTCAATCCCATGCCTGTTTATAAATGATATTTTTCTACTTTTGATTCCAAATCATAAATGGAGTTGAAAAGCTGATGAAATGGGGTTGCTACTCGACCATTTTGGTAATACCGTAATACCCCGCATATAGGACGCACTTTTTTCTTCAGAAGTTGACCTAGAAGCCCAGGTGCGTCTTATCCATTGACACCTTTATTATAAAAAAATAATGCATTTATCAAAAATCAAAAATTTCCTATAAACATTTCATACTTGCAATATTTGTCAATATTTATCAATATATCAATATTTTTGACTGACAGGATGAGGGAGTCATGAATCAGCACACACTGCGATCGTAGCAATTGAATGGAGATTACTTAACTTAATGACACCGTTTCTATAAAAAATAATGGAAATTAAGGATTAAAATTAGGATGCGTCCTATACGCAGGCACAGTCTTTCCATCGCTTTTGGGTCAAATATTCACTGCGTCCTATACGTGATATCGTCCTGTACGCGGGTAGTTACGGTAATAAAATTTGTCCCGGATTTTCATGTTTCAAGGTTGGCAGGTCTGTATGTCCATTACTTGGGAATGCACCCCACACCATTACATGCGCGACAGATCTGTTCGGAGTACGGCAGACGTAGCGATCCGTGTACCGATCTCCTATCGATCGACGGACATACTGTACTCGTGACTGACCCAAGCAGAATTTCGATTCATCAGAAAACACCACTTTCTTCCACCTCGTCAAAGTCTACGATGACTTTTCTGTAGCCCATTCCAATCTGCGATGTTCATGATCTGCTGTCAAGGCTGTCTTTCTAGCTGGTGTAAATGCCTTGAAACCACCGCTCAGCAATCGATTTGTTACGGTCCTTCTGGTGCATTCTAGATTTAAGTTTTGCTTAATTACTCTGGCAGAGCAAAAAGGATGGTTCGAAGAGAAAGTTAAAATTTCCTCGTCATCTTCTTCAGTTGTACTTTTCCTACGGCCACAAGAAGTTCGATTGGTTGCTTTAGCATCTCCACCAGCTGATAGCCTCTGTAGGTACTTTCTGACTGTGTTCTCTGATATCTCGAGGCACTCAGCAATTTTAGGTCTTGAAAAATTCGCATGAAACTTTAAGGCGTAGATTTGACCTCTCTGGAATTCAGTCAAATCACATCCACGTGTCGCCATGACTAATTTGCTAATGCTACGATACTGTCAATGATTGTGGTGTATGTAGCTAGCGGATTGAACAGAGTACAGCTCAGTATGCATGAAAGAACAATGAATGGAATCATAGCATTAGGCCTCAGCTACACTGAAAGCAAAGCAAACACGAGCGTCCCAAGCGTCTCGAGTAACCGCATGTCCACAAGCTATCAATCGCTCTAGTTTGCTTTGCGTGGATTATGGAAGTCCACAAATGCTGCAATGATGACTTTGTACTTGCTGCAAAACGCTTGGAAAAGCTCGCTGTGTGGTTGAGGCCTAATGGTTTGACTATTGATTTAGCTTCTAAAGTTCATATTTCACACCAACGAGTAGAAAAAAATGACTGAAATGATAAATTTGTCACTGTTAACATAACTTTTTACACCGGGTACTTTATTTTTTCCTTGAGTGTATAAAACAGTCATCGACTTATGTCTTGAATACTGATATGCCAGTAACATTCGACAAAGCTTGTCTTTCCGGCGTATCAATAAATATGAACTGGGAAGCTCAGTAGGCCCAGCGGAATTGCAAAAGCTAATTTTACAAACCGACTAAATCAAGACTACAAACCGATACTAAGCCTTTTTTCATATTCGACCCCCCCCCCCCTGGTTGACAAGTCCTTTCTACATAAAAGACAGTCAAGTACACACCAATATACCATCAACTGTCGATGTGTGAGGTCGTGTTCTGTTGTTTCTCCGGCAAGTTGTATGGTTTTCTCCGTTTTTGAGTCTTTCATCGATCGTTTTATGGTAAAGTTTACATCGTTGGATTTGTCATCATCTGAGAAGCATCACTGTCCCATAGTCATTTTGATCCGTGCTCATCCTCATTCGCTATTTGGATTATTCTCTTCTTGTGACCTCTTGGCTGAAAACTGTTCAGTCCGTCAAAGCGTGTACACGTTAGCAGCCTTGTCTGCCGGTCAAATCTTGCCATCAATCAATCGTGCTGTTTATGCACCGACTTTTCGTTATTTTGGATTATCTTCGACGTGTACATACAAATCGTCCAAAGCTGAAGTAGCCGAGTGGTTAGTGTCATGACGCAACTGCACTGAAGTCACTGGTTCGAATCCGTGCTGTTACGTTCTCTAGTTTTAATATTTTCAGCACGAACCTTTGGTATCATGTCTTCCACTCTAACATTCCTATGCCCAGTATCGGAATGCAACCGGTCTTATTCATCAGCTCAAAGCCTTTTCCAACATGTGAATATGCATTTGGCAGATCGAAATACTATCCCAAATACGTTTTTCAGTCAATACAAGCGAGTTGTATGCAATACCTGCAACAAGAATTTTTCTACGTTACGGAAGCATACCTGTAATTCTAATGCAACCTTGATAACAAATGATAGACCTTCTGTTGAGATCGATAGTTCACAGAATATAAACGTCAGTTCAAGACAATCTCATCATGATATGTTACCTGCATCTTCAAACTCTGTAAATAATCCAAGCAATCGTGATTTGATGACTATTTTCAAAAATTTCCAGAGAGGTTCTGTTCTATACAGAATCCCCAAAGCATCAAGAGTTCAAGCAGCAAACGCTCTTCAAACCTCGATAGCATCGGTTTGTGATATGAATACCGTTGACTCTTGGATAAATCTTTTACGTTTCCCATCTCAATGTCTATTTAAACCCAAGTCGTCTAGCCGACATCAACGGTCCCTCTCCTCTATCATCAACAGACGAATTGCTTCATATTTATCACAGCCTTTTCTGGATCAATTCGAAACAGAGGTCTCTCCCCGTAATAAAGAATCTATCTTTCCAAAGGAGAAGCGCACAAAATTGGCTCAAAGGAAAATAGAAAAGGGAGATGTCAAAGGTGCTATTCGGATTCTTTCCTCAGACGATAATATCTTACCAAGCAACGAAGAAACTCTCAATAAGATAATAGAAAAGCACCCTCCACGTAAATCTAATTCCGATTTGCCCATTATCAATCTAAATAAGGATTTCAACAATCCCTTAAAATGTGATGAAGCTGAAGTTCGTCGAGCAATATCTAGTTTTCCTCCGGGTTCTGCCAGTGGACCGGACCTGCTCGAACCTCAACATTTAAAAGACCTTACTGCAAAAACTTGTGGAGATCCAGGTAGTCGTTTGTTGGCGGCAATTACAAGACTGAGCAATTTGATGCTTGCTGGCATGGTTCCTACTGAAATCATTCCCTTTTTGTATGGTTCGTCGCTTTTTGCACTGTCAAAACAAAACAATGACGTACGCCCTATTGCAGTGGGAACTGTGTATCGCAGACTTACCAGTAAAATTGCAGCTCGAAAGACCATCAAAGAATTGAAAGACTCCTTTTATCCCAATCAGATGGGTGTTGGCTCACCAAAAGGTGCGGAGGCCATAGTACACACAATACGAAATTATTTGAAAGAGAAATTGTTGATCAACGAACCTTTCGTGATGATCAAAGTTGACTTTTCTAACGCCTTCAATACTATTAGAAGGGATATGGTTCTGCATAAGGTCAAAGAAAGAGCCAGCAGTATTTTTCCTTTTATGTGGCAAATGTACAATAACGACACTAACCTTTTTATTGATGGTGAAATCCTTTTATCGAGGGAAGGCATGCAACAGGGTGACCCTATGGGTCCGGTCGGTTTCTCCTTGGCGATAAATGATATGGTCAAAAGTTTGACAAGTAAAGTCAATTGTTGGTACTTAGACGACGGTTGTATCGCAGGCACTGTGGCTGAAGTGACAAAGGATCTGAACACAATCATTGCTCTCCAGGCGGACCTCGGTCTAAGCATGAACTTGCAAAAGTGTGAGGTGTATGACCCAATGTCTCTAACAACTTCTGTCACATCCTCCTTTTTCCATCATATGAAGGCTATTTCAATGATAGATGCTACACTCCTGGGATCGCCTCTTTTCCCTCAAAGTGCCGGGTCGGTGTTCACGGACAAACTCAATTCTATCAATATACTCATTGATCGTCTAAGTGATATTGACTCCCACAGTGCTTTCTACATATTGAAAAACTGTTTCTCAATACCGAAACTTTTATATCTTTTGCGAACATTTCCATTTTATCAATTCCCTCATTTGTTAATTAGATTCGATGATCTTCAACGAAGTGCTTTAGAGAACATACTCAACTGCTCATTGTCTCCTCGGTCCTGTGATCAAGCTTTTTTCCCTGTCTCAAAGGGAGGTTTGGGTCTTAGACGGGCAACGGACGTGGCGCTTCCGGCTTTTCTGGCATCTTCACACGGTGTAGAAGCTTTTCTACGAGATGTTTTACCTGGTTTCCAATCTGATCAGGACAAGCTTGACGCCCTTCATTCTTGGAAAGTAAAGCTCCCAAGTCAAAATGAGCCAGAACATCAATTGAGGTCTTTACAACGTTCATGGGACAAACCATTAATCGACGACAAAATTGAGAAAATTTTGAGGCAAATATCCGACCCAGTAAACAGAAGTCGCTTGCTTTGCGTATCTTCTCCAGACGCGGATGCATGGTTGAATTCAATCCCAATTTCATGTTTGGGCATCAAACTCAACAACGAGAATCTGCGAATTGCCATCGCTCTGCGACTAGGAGCTTCTGTGTGTTTTCCTCACAAATGCAGATGTGGTGCCGACGTCGATCTTTGCGGCAATCACGGTTTGAGTTGTAAACTGAACAGTGGACGAATTATTCGACACAGTGAAGCAAATGACATTATCAGACGATCATTTGCCACCGCGGGGATACCTGCTGTCCTTGAACCTCACGGCCTTAGTCGTGATGACGGCAAAAGACCGGATGGCGTGACTCTGATACCTTGGAAGACCGGTAGAGCTTTAATGTGGGATTTTACATGCGTGGATACGCTCGCCACTAGCAACATCCCAAATTAAGACAAGGTGGAGGAATTCTGGCATCGAAAGCAGAAGATAAGAAGCGACGGAAGTATGAGAGTCTAGCTCATGATTTTTGCTTTTGTCCTTTTGCGATGGAGACTCTCGGAGCATGGGGAACTGACGCTCGAGCCCTCGTGAGGATGCTCGGAAGAAGAATAAGTGAAGTCACCGGAGAGACCAGAGCAACTCAGTTCCTGAAACAACGTCTGAGCTTAGCCGTTCAAAGGGGAAATGCAACTAGCATTATGTCATGCATACCTCGATCGAGCCCTCTTAGTGAAATTGACTATATCTTGTGACTTTTAAATTTACTCTGCCTGTAAAAAGAAAATAAATAAATAAAGCACTATATTTGAAAAAAAAAGTACACACCATGTTCAATCACCAAAACACCAAGACAGCTGTCTCCAGAGTTCCCGATATTTAGGAAAGATTTTTGAACGAAACTGTTCTAATTAAAGTATCTCAAATTCATGCATCTAGGCCTTGTTATTCCACAATTTCCCTCTGCGTCTCACAAGGAGGAGTTTTCTTCCTTTCTCAATCCTTACATGCAATTGCGATCAAAGCAACTTAATCAACCATCCCCCCTCTTATACTGCCCACAAGTCAGAGCCAACCTTTCGGCAACTGCACACATACCACTCGCACAACTCCTCACCAACGTATCATCCTTCTCAATCCTTCCAAATAATTACTTCTGTCCATCCCCACCCCTTTTCCTTCTGCAAATCACATCGGTTAAAAAACATCTTTTCTTGCGTACACATACATGCCAGGGATGCGGAGTCCCATCATTTTGATAGGACTACGACTCCGAGTGGCAATTATATAAAGCCTAGTTTTTTAAAAAAAAAAGAACTGGTAACATGCAACATAGATCATTATAGGCTTACCAGAACCTATATTTTAGTGATCATTGCTGTATCAATTATCAATCATTTGCGATGAAAGTTTATCAAATATCGCTTTAAGTTATATGCACACGACTGGGCTCCTCCCATCTTGCTGATGCGTGCTTCAAACGATTTTTCTCCAGTCTCTACCAGGCAGAAAATCCCCCATCCTTCTCCAAAAAAATATGAGTACACTTTCGATTTTAATATGCGCTTTGGAGGAGCCATCACACACGATTGACGAGAGAGTAAGAGGTACTGTTCTCAAACAGACTAGTGTTTCATTTTTGTCTCTGATGTGACCTTCGGTGTGTATGTGCGATCGAGGCTAGGAAGGCTTGTCTTCTCTACTAAATCACCGAGTGAAAAGACAATCCTTCTTCACTGTCACGGTTCATTCCCTCAACAATTACAAGCTTTGCATGCAGCAGTGTCTCTGTACTTTTGTTTGACTGAGAAAGTTGACATCAAGACAGTGACAGCTATGCACGAGGATAAATAATTTTTTGTATTATATTTCGGGTCTAGTTATAGGCCGGAGCCCGGAGTCCGACTCGAGCAAAAATGATAAGACTCCGACTCCGACTCCCTGATACATACAACCATAGAAATTCGATACTATAGACTGGACATGGACATTGAAAACAGTAGAACGTCGTGGACATATGTTTTTATAACTGTTTTCCTAAACGATGACGGCTTCGTGGTTGACCGTGTGAAAGCACCGTCAGCTTGTCACTTTGATTCACGCCTATCATCATCTCTCTTAATAAAAAGTATAGATGCATTTCGGATAAATAACTTACAATCAATCGCATTTCACCAAGAATCTACTATTGTTGCATGTTTCAGCAATTTGATGGTGCCTGAAATTCAGCGGCTGAAATGATTATCAAGAAACCGCCATTGTCCATTTTAGTCTCAATTCTCAACAGCTTAAAGCGAAAATTTCTATGCATGTAACTCTCACACCTTTAGTCTGCCCCATCAGGTGTGAGCTCATTCACGGTATGGCTCCCCGGACCCCCACCTCGCAATAGCAGCAGCGAAGGGGGTGAGTCGACACCATCACCGCTACTGGTCGAATGAAGTATCAAGCGAGCAATGGGAAGCTGAGTTTCATCACTCTGTGGATATCCTAGTTTTCTGTCATGCTTCTTGTTCCCGAAGAGAAAAGTGTCAGGCATCATCATTCATTGACATCATCAATAGAGATCTCAACTGAGTTGCATCTGCATTCTAGCCTGGTGATAACTGTCAATTAAGTGATCGTTAAATATATAATTTCCAATTCATTGATTGGTAAATTGATTGCAGGTAAATGATTCTAAAGGTAAATATTTGCAATACAACAAATTGATTGGCAAGTTTATCATTAACAAATAACCTCGACATCGGCTTTCTCTCATGCTATCTTTCTTCTCGCACTTCAGATCACGCCTGAACTGGTGATGCAGTGCAAGACGCCGATAGAAACGCAGTGTGGAAACGGTTTGCAGAGGAATGGGAAGACCTTGCATTGTCTCATGGACCTCTACAAAGGGAAAGTTGGACAGCCCGGACTCACTGACTTCCCCAAATGCGTCACCGCGCTGCATAACCTCATCAAGACTGCCGATCCTGGTTCTGATTATAGTGTGGACCCTGTCATCGGCCAGGCCTGCTCCGCTGTCATAACAGGATCCTGCAGCTCCGTGCCTAGGCAGGAAGGAGCCGTTCTCAGTTGCCTGATGAATCAGATGGACTCTGCTGATATGACTGAACAGTGCTCGGAGAAACTTCTTGAACTTCAATACATTCTCTCCCGGGACTTCACTCTCGACGCCCGTCTTTACAAAGGCTGTCATGATGATGCAGCAAAGCTTTGCAGAGCTTCACCACAGTGGTCCGACCCGAATACTCACAAAAACCGACGTAAGTACATCGCTGATATCGACGGGCATTGAAGCAGGGCCGTGGTGTATGGGTAGGAAGGTCAGGCTAACGATCCCAAGGATCCAGGCTCGACACCATTCACTAAAATCATCGGCAGGAAGGATGGCTGACCTGGTGTGGGGTAGGAAAGTCTGACTAGCCAATAAGATCCAGGCTCGACACAGCTCATAGGGATTATTGGAAATCATTAGGCAAAAAGGACATCCGTGTTGTAGGGATAGAAGGGTTGAGCTACGTATCTGAGACAGGGTTCCCACGCCCGCGGGAAATTGTGAGGGAGTCCTGCTCAGACTACCAATTTCACTACTTAAATTCACTCTTCTGTTTTTGCAGGCGCTCTCGTCTTCTCCTGTCTGTATCGTCAAATGCAGGCTCGGGAGCGGTTTTTGGAAGACGAGGAAGATCGTGAGGATGAAGATGAAGGTGGTAAGAAACAACCATCGTCCGGAAATGCGACCAATCTGCTTTCCAAGACCTGCGCTGCCGAAGTCCTCCGAACTGTCCGGGAACGATCGAAGCGGGTGATGCTGAATCCTTATGTCTATGACAACTGTATGAGCGACTTGGCGCGTCTCTGTCTCAGCCAATCGGAGGGGAACCATGAGGTCGGATGTCTGCAGAACAACTTCGAAAACCTGAATGTGAGTCGAGGATGTCGATATATCCAAAGTTGTTCCTCAATAACGATGAGGCGTGTAATACGCAAATAAATGATGATAATTCGTCTATCCCGTCTTATAGAAAGTCTGAAGCGGCAGCAACTTCCTCCCTATACCTTGGCTCCGAAAGCAGAAAATGTCCTGTCACCATGTGTCGTATTTGATCTTAGATAGTGACAAGTCATCCTGATGTCTAAGACCAGATCGTAATGACTGATCTGTAAGATCTTCGGTTAAGCAATCGGTGACCATTTCACCAAAGCTTGCAAGAAGTATGATGATGTATTCTATACATGCATGAATTTTACGCCTGCTGAACGTTTCACTCACTCATCCCTTTTTACGTCCTTGTGGTCCAGAAGATGCTGGATTGGACGGTTTCCGCTTGATGATTCTCCTCCAATTCTGGCGATCGCATGCATCAGCTTCTTGACCTCCAACACTTCTCAGATCTTCGTCTTTCACATTGCGCCATGTCTTTCTTTGACGTCCTACAGCACGTTGCCAGCAACTTTGATCTCTGTGACTTTCTTTACCCAATCTAACTCGTCCTTCCTCTGCATGTGACCAAGCCAACACAATCTCTGTCTTCTGATGGAATCCAAGATGCTCTCTAGCCCCATCTCCTGTCTCAGTTCTTCATTAGACCTTCTCTATGATCTTCTCACTCCACATATCCAACGCATCATGCGCATCTCCACAGACTGCAGCATCCTTTCATGATTACTGTAGATAGCAGGGGCCAAGCCTCACAACCGTAAATCATTGCTTGACGAACACATGCTGCATACATTTGGTCTTTTAACTTGCATGGAAGTTGATTTCGATGTTAAAAAGGTTACTACTCAACGCACTTAGGCATGTCTTCATCCTCATTCTTCGAACCTGACAAGCACTTCTCCCATTGATAGTTGCAGAGATGGAAAAGTCGGAATTGGAATTAATTCCGATCCGGAATTAATTCCATTTTTCGTCGGAATTGGAATTGACGATATTTAAATCTACTGGAATTGGAATTGGAATTGACCTTGATAAACCTCAATTCCACTTTTTCGATAGACCTGTGATAAATTTATTTGTACAAAAATTGAAATCACAGTACTCGGCCGTTGTGTTAACTGCATGCAGAGATAAGAGAGAGATAGATAGATCGACAGAGGTAGTTTTATTCTATTCTTGAATAAAGGGTGTTTTTTGTGACTTCGATGGGCCTACAGCCCCGGACCACATTATTTCTGCGATTAAGAAGACTATGAAAATACAATCAACTTTGTTCAATCTGTTATTTAGTTATTTATCAAGTAAGATAATTAATCAAAATAAAGCAATTGTTGAATTTAGCTCTTGATAGATATGCACAAAAATTGGAGATTAACTTAATTGTTGTACACACGAAAAATTATTTATTTGGAAAGAGGAAAATTAACGCTGCATTAAAGGGCGGCAACCCTGTCAGTTCAAATCATAATATAGACAGTGTCAACAAATTATTCTAAGAATTGATTATTCAATTACATGAACTATTATTCAACTTCCAATCACAACAATTAACAATATTAATTTTCAAGACTACAGTTATATAGATGTGATGCGCAACCATAAAAGAAAAACTTTACACTTACAGTTCACTTCTTAATGTTGAATTCACTTCAGTTCGATCGGACTCACTTATGCCAAAATAATATCATAAATATCAGCGTCACTCATACCGTCAATCTTCAATCGCGCTCGCTGATGTGTTGCCGTATACGCTGCTGTGTTGTTGCTCGCTGGCAGGCAGTTGTTGTTACTTCTGTAGTTATGTTACTCCGCGAGAGCCCGAAGTTCTTCTAACAGCTGCTGAAGATGTCGCATGTGTTGTTGTTGTGTAAATTTCTCATGGTTTCTAATTTATAAAAATTTTTGAGACTTGACGATAAAAGCATTTCCTTTTGAAAATTGAAAGAGTTTCCTTTAATCACTGCTTGCTAGCTTTCGACCCGACCACATTTCGTTCTTTTCGCGGAATTTTTAATCTCCTTTTTTAAAATGGACCATTAGTCAGATTTCATGATGTCATTTTTATCGTCGTTTTTTCTTTCATCAGCAATCACGTTATTTGCACACTGAATTTCTTTCTTCTGTCAGTTTATTAATAGATTTATTCGCATCTCATCTCTCTCTCTCTCTCTCTCTCTCTCTCTCTCTCTCTCAGCGTTTGATTCTTTGTTGATCGTTAACTTTTTTTCACGAAATATTGAATATCTCGTTTGCGAAACGAAAATGGCGTAGGCTGACCGGTTACATATATACATGTACACAAGAAATATGAACTATGAACATGAAAACGCACATAGGAACATGGGACATAAGAACATGGGATCTTAGCAGCCTGCTGTGCAATAAAGACATCCCAATAATGTGTAGAGCGAAAGTGTACGAAACGTGTGTGCGATCAGTACTATTATACGGAGCGGAAACCTGGCCGTTGACTCAGCAACAAAGAAGCCGACTTGAAGTGTGTGACCAGAGGATGCTGCGCTACATGATGAAGATCAAATGGAGAGACCGGGTCAGTAATGACGATGTAATGGGAATGTGCGGGCTGACACACCTGAGGAACCGAATTCAACAGAGGAGGCTTCGATGGTTTGGTCATGTCAGGAGAGCGGAAGAGAAGGTCATCGGTTAGAGTGGAATCCATGAAGGTGGAGGGAAAGCGCCCAGTTAGAAGACCAAAGAAATCATGGCGAAACTGTGTTCAAGAAGACCTGGATGCCCTCAACATCACCGACCACCTTGCCCAAGATCGGGACCAGTGGAAGCGAGCCATCAAACTCCGTCCAACCTCAAGCAATGGGACAAGAAGGACGTAAAACGAGAAGTGAAGTGAAGTGAGTGAACGACGCAGGGAACGGGACACAGGAACAACGAGGATAGGATAAGGGCACATGGGTTAGATTGAAACGAACAAACTTTAGATACATTAACATAATACACTATACGCGACATGCAATTATCGGAATTGAATCTTATTATGTAATTGGAATTGAATTGAACTGTTTCGACTGGAATTGGAATTGGATTTGGAATTGAAATTTCTGCTCCGGAATTGGAATTGGAATTAAAAAATTTCAGTGGAATTTTTCCAGCTCTGGATAGTTAGTAGCCGTAGTGAGTCTTCCTTCCACTTTTGAGCATCGTGTATGCAACCATCCAATGCAGATGTTACATTGAATGGAATTAACTCCAACACCTGTGCAGCATGTCACGCAAGTCCATTTTGCTGTCTGGTACTTCTTTGCTATCGTTTCTTTGCAGCCGCTTGTCATGATCTTCGTCTTAGCGGCATTCATCTTCAAGCCTTTGCTTGACAAACTTCTTTCTCAACACAACAATTTCGCTTGAAGATCTGAGTCTGCCATAAGGAAAAGGCATATAGAAGTTCATTTGTCAATCCCTTCCGCGCGGCTTCACTTGCGGCATTCATCACGATGACAAAGAGCAATGGACTCAATACTGAACCGTGGTGTACTCCTACATCTACATCGAAGTGGTCAGAGTCTCCGAACTTGGTGCGAGCGGCCGTAGTTGCATTGCGATATAATGTCATTATCGCTCTTACAAGCCATTCCTCGACTCCACTTTTGCGAAGAGACCACTGTAGAACTTCTCTTGGAGCTCTGTCGAAGGCTTTTTCAAGGTCAACGAAGGCTAGGAACATCTTCTTTTCTTGGCACGATATTTCTCTATAACCTGCCGGGTTATAAAGATGGGACCAGTAGTACCTCTACCAAGCATAAAACCGAACTGCATTTCATCAAGCTCTATTTGAGAGTGCAGTCTCTTCTCCAGCACTCCTTCGAACACCTTCATAGTATGATCCAACAATTTGATGGCTCGGTAGGACTCGCATTGTAGAGGATCTCATTTGCCCTTGTACACAGGAATGAGCACACTTTTGCACCAATCATGAGAGGGATATTATCAACTTTCAGAACTTCATTAAATGGCTCAGATAACTATTTGACTGAAGTCCAAGCTGTGCAAGAACATTTCATTGACAACGTCCGATGGTCGGGTGCTTTTTTCTTCTTCGTGTTGTTCAGAGCAATTCGAACTTCTTCAGATATGCTTCGCAACGGCCCCTTCACAGTAGGACACTCAGTATCACCGTCCCAGCTGCTTTCAACGTTGTCATGAAATCTCTCTATCTTTGTTTCACTTCATCAGGTTTGTCCATGACATTTCCTTGTTCATCTTTAACTCACGACACTCCCTGAATATCCCGATTTTCGCATGCCATCTGCTTCGCAATTTTGAAGAATCACTTTTTGCCGTCTTGCTATTTTCAAATAACAACTCGGAATTAGAAGTTAATCAGAAGTGAGATAAGCTTCTTTGTTGATTCATGACTACATCTACTCTCTAGGTGGATTATGACAGCATGTCATAACTGACCGTTTTGCCATGAATCACCAGTCAAGCCTGCTATAAGTTCGTTGTCTTTCAGCCTGATTGTAAGGAGGTGGTGATGAAATTCACGGCTGAGCAAGAACGTCATCCTTCCTTGGACCGCATCATGGCCGCTTCTTGTCAACCAATGATCGTGCGCTTCTGTGGCCATGAGATGCGGAATGATCCTGGCAAAATCATGCCCTGTCTGATGAAGAACAAGAATCATCCGGAGATGAACGAGAAGTGCAGAGCGGGCGTGGAACATCATCAAATCATCAGTATGAAAGATATTCGCATCTCCCATGTAAGTCACACTAGATGATTTTTATGCATCATCAGAGATATCACCTAATGAATGTATTGATTTCCATGTCAGACCTTGTATTATAAACTGAGGTTTCACCGAATTATAGTGATGATTTCTATGTCAGACCTTGCATGCATCAAGAGAGATTTCACCGAATTAAAGTGATGATTTCTATGTCAGCTTGTATGTATCAACAGAGATTTCACTGAATGAATGTATGTATGTCAGACCTTGTATTTATCAGATCACGTAATGAAAATGATGATTACTATGTCAGAAACTCGAATATCGTGAAGCATTGGCACGGCTTGTGAGACATGGAAGAAGTGAGACTGCACAGCAAGCTGCTCTGGGTATATTTATCCCGGCTTTGTCCCGCGACTGATAATTGCAACTCTCTAGAAACCCCTGTCTTCATAGCACGCATTTATGAAACGACAGTCATTTCGAAGTAGAAAATATGTATATATTTGAAATGGTGTACTAGAGGTGCAAACTCGACCTCACAGACCTCGATGGTCTGACCTCGATCCCAATTAACGAGACTTTAATTGAAGTCGGACCGAACAGTTGTCAGAGTACTACAGAAATTTTTCACCATTCATAATTTCTTTATTTGTTCCTTAGCTTTGCATGCTGATGTGTTCATTAACAGCTCTAGCGCCATAATTTTTGGCATGATGTATCTTCAGGGCAAGAAGTCATGTAACCATATACCTTTACCTGAACACCTGAACATATGAATTCAGCCAGTATATTAGTAAGGTAAACAATTTGAACAAATTTTAGCTCAAACCTGCAGCATCTAGTCACATTCTTGTAAATATTGTACATCGGAATTTCTTTCTAGCACTTGCTATACGTGATAGAAGACGATATGAAGACATATCGTGCCTTAAATTATGGCACTAGAGTTAATAGATTTCACATAGTCGGCGTCAACACACCAAACTGGAGTTATGGTTGAAAACTTCAATTTCCCTTCAAATAATATGTCTTTTTCTTTGATCATGTCTGCAGATCAAAGGAACTTGGAAGGCACGCTTTTTGTAGTAGAAATAGACAAACACAGGAAGATTCCGCCGCTCTTAAACGCCAATGCCGCTGCCGCTATATTCAAATTTTGCCTTCACAGAAAATTCATAATTTCTTTGTGGATACATTGTATTTTTTTGTTTGATATCACGATCATAAATTCTACTATTTGACAGTCTATGGGCTATGTGAACCCTGATGAATAGCATATTAATTGGTTATACATCATAATTTAATTAAAAACATTGCTTTTCCAGTTTGACACAAATATTGCTCCTTATACCAGGAAGTGTATAACTTAATAGGACAAGTTACCAGGAATGTAGGCTATCCGTTACGTCTATGTCCACAGACTAATCTTTGGCAACAAAGCTATTGCATGATTATTCTAAGTAAGATAGTGTTAATGTTAACGTAAACCTCTTCTCATTGGTTTCAGTCGCTTTTCTTTTTAACTTCATTATATTTCTGGTGGTGCAAGTAAATATGATGCAATAAACTTCAAAATCAAGGCTTTCTAATGACAGCGTATCTTATAGCAGTTATAGAAACATATTTCATTTTAATGACTAACTTATCCATGCCATATAGAGCGCTCAATGTCTTCATAGATATTTTTAAATTGGCAATGTTATAACGATGTCACCTATTAACATTAGAAGGCAATTCAAAAGATGGCAGAGAGTTTTGGGATTAGTGTACAATGCAACATACTCATATTATCTACTGAGCATTGCTTCATGTAAAATGACTATGCTGAGATTCATGAGTACAACATACGCACACATGATCACAATATGTCATTGACTTTAAACTCAAGCGCGCCTCTTCTCCCATTGATTGTTGCGTCGACCGCATCGACTTTCCCTAACGGGTTTTTCTGTTCATATTGCTCTCATCGAAAAAACTGACTGCGTAGATGAATGAAGCCATCTCTGAACGCCAAAATTGTCAGATCCTGGGAACTGGTCGATGTTTGGCATTTTGAGCGAATTAAAGATATACGTTTCCAAACATAACTTCGCTAATTTTTTGGCGTTTTGCAATTGTTTCCTCCATATAAAACCGCAAAAAACAAAATACCGCTAGCGGCAGAATCTCCCTATGTTTGGTCATAGGGTGTAGAACATTCTTTGGTCTCGTTCATGCAGAAACTCATCCTTGCGGTGGTACTATTACGCATATTATTTTCTATGCTTCTAGTATATTACTTGTCACAAACATTCAAATTCTGTGTATTTATCTAAATGTGTAGGTCTATTCAAGATTTTGTGTCCAAAATAGGCACCTGTTGTGATTGGACGAAAGGCCTCGTGCTATTTGATAATTTCAATGAAATTTATGACCTTTCTATTTACAAAATTGTTTTGTAGTGATTTCAAATATGTATTGAATAACGTTTTCAGCGTTTCCGTTAACAATCATCATTTTTTTATCTGAAATTGTTAGTATATGCCATATTTTGATTTCATATCATATGATGTAGTAATTAGCTATTTAAAACTTTCTCAGATTTTATTGTGATTTTAGCGCGTTGACATATTGTGATTAATAACATGATAAACACAAATATTTCTGTTTTCCTTTCATGCAAGTACCCGGTATCAAAATCAATCAATATTATATAACTTATTTCATGGCCGACCTCGATTAAAATCTAATCGAAGTTGCATCAGTGGTATATTATGTGGCGACATTTCATAAATCTTTTCCAGGCGTTCAGGCGTGGATGTGCACATGATCTCAAAAAGTTCTGTGATAAAGTGAAGACGAAGAATGACGCTGTGAATTGCCTGTCGGAAGTCATCAGGAACAATACATTGTTAGACAAGAGTGTTCCTCTCAGCAAAAGTTGTCGACAGCAAGTCCGGTTTGAGAACCTTCAGAAGAGTCAGGACATCCGACTGAGTCCGCGGTTAGGTAAGGAATGTAAGGCTGATATCCGCAGACTGTGTCCAGATGTACGCAAGGGTAAACAGGTGCAGTGCCTCAGGAAACAGCATTGGTCTGATCTGTCACCGCGCTGCAGGAAGGTGCTCTTCTTACGTGTTCATCTCGAAGCAATGGATTCCAGGATCGATGCTCGACTTCAACGAGTCTGCAAATCTATGATCAGCCATTACTGCACAGGCCATGAGAAAGACGCGATTGACTGTCTCTGGAAACACATCCATGATGCTGAATTTGATGGGAAATGTAGACGTGTGGTCTATCTTCGACTGGAGACGAGGGCAAAGGATTTTCGACTAGATCCGCTTATTACACATCTATGCAAGTAAGTTAAAATTCTTATTCTCATGGAATGGGTTTAATTTTAAATTATTTTCTGCTCTCATAAATTGCCATTTAGTCGGGCTACTGACAACTTTATTTAGTGGTATCAAAAGTGTAGAATATTTCCCGTGGAATATGAGTTGAATTTATATTTCTTGTTACAGACAAGACATTCGAAAGCATTGTGGTGCAGTATTGGATCCCCGTAATAACATGACAGGTGGGGAATATCGTGGCCGTGTGACGTCATGCTTGAAATTGCAATATCGGAAGTTCGAGCTGAGTACTGGCTGCAAAGGTCACATTCGACAGTTGATTGTGGAAACGAATATGAATTATCATATGGATCCAATTCTGCGGCGGGCTTGCGAGAAGGATGTTCAGCGAGTTTGTGCGACTGAGTTGGAGGATTCTGACGATCGTCAAGGAGACGGAGCTGTAACCGAGTGCCTCAAAAATGCTCTCTCTAAGGCCAAGCTTGAATCTCAGGAGTGCCAAAAAGAAACTTTGAGGTGCGTCATCGATTAATTGATTAAGCAAATACGAATTAATTAAAGTCTTGCAGCTGCTCATCCGCCGACATCATATGGATTTGAGCAGTTCATTAACTATGGCGGAAAACGCTTTCTTTTTTTGCAATACTCTCCATAGGTTGGAAACGACCGCTGTAGATAAAACTTTCACTGGGGATGCCCTGGATTTTCAAAGAGATCCGGTCAGAACCATAATCGAGGGAAGGGTGGAGTTGTATTTCATTGAAGTCCGGGAATTTTCCGTAAATTGACTAAAAACATTGCATCTTGTTCAAAAAATATGCAATTTAGTTAAAAATGAAGGAATTTCATAATTAATGAATTTCGCTGGATAAGAATAAAAATGCTTTAAATAACTTAAAAGTAACGGAATGCCAAGTAAGGGAGGTTGTTTAGAACCGTCATAAGAAAAATATCCGCTCCCTTCATAAGCCTAATTGTTTGTTGCTATGATAAAAAATATACAACACCCAACATTTCAGCCGAAGCTTTGATAAAGGCCGTGCCGGCTGAAGCGTTCATACTTTATCATAGAATTTCGGTAGTCCGTAACTGATACGCGTTGAAGTCTACGAAATATAAGAATTATCGCCAGGTTAGGTCCAACAAAACAGATGAAAAGCAAGCACACATCAAAAAGCTATAGTTGCCTATAAAATGGAAGAAAGATGTGTGATTTTTGTGTCTCGATTTCCTGCATGGGCGTCCCGATGTTTGATCGACAGGGGTTGGCAGCCCTATATATCCCATACATCTATTTCAAATCGATTGTCTATTTTCCAACATTATCACAATAATCTATGAATTAGCTACTAAATTTGCTTATAATGGCTACCATTCGGTTTGAAGATCCTAAAGTCTCAATTTAAGCCTTGTAACCACAGTGGAATAGTCATTCACATGAAAATTTGATATAACGCACACGGGAATGTGATTGGAATTTTCCGTCTTTTCTCATCAGCATGTAGGAACCCTACAATGTCTCTCCCTTCCCACAAAGCATTTTCTCATTGGAACGGGGAAATTGTTGTGCCATCAGGACGTTTGATGCCACCGCGGTCGAGGCCTAACGGCTCCAGGATAGAATAACAGTCTGCCCTTTTAATGATGTTATTTTTGTGAGCTCATATACTGAGATTCACCCGTCTCCACCACTTCCAATGCGCCAGCTCTTCTCGTACCAGGAAGATGATAACGAAGTATCACAATTGACATACACAACGAAACTGGTCCTTCTATCTCCGATTCACCTCCAGCACTCACCGAACTCCAGGGATGTGTGTTGAGGACGTCAATGTGGCCGCATTTGTCAATCGAATGACCACAGTGCACCGAAAAATATTCAGCAAAGCTTGTAGCTTTACAAGAAAGGTAAAATATAACTTCGGAAAGTGAAATGAAAATCTATATCGTTTTGCTCTTGTTGAAATTCTGGTTGTATTTCGTCGTAGCCTCTTCGAATGTTTGTAGAATCATCCTGACCGGACAGGTTCTGCGCCTGTTGCAGCCCACGTGTGGTGAGCTAATCTTCATAACTGCAGTTTTGCTCTTCATGGGGAGTTGCGCATGGGGTTTTTACCACCTCTCCAGATCCCTTCCAACCCGTAATGCCAAACAGCAACGGCATACGCTATCAAGCTGCAGACTGAAGCAGAATAACTCTGAACAAGATCGTTTTGAGAGAAGACTGATCTCTCGTTTGTATGAGGAAATTCGCTTTCTTTCCCAATTCATTCATTGATTTCCTTCCTTTTCAGTTTCAGAGCCTTAAACTTGAAGGAGTGCCTTGCCATTTTCATTCAAAATCATACCATTCGGACTGCTCTTGAAGTGAATCCTAAACTGTCTCAGAGTGATAGCGGCATCGACCAGATAAATTTATATTTCATTCGAATATTATTTGAAGTCAATTATTGTATAAAAAGTTATCTGAATTAGATCTATCGAAACTTCTGAATTTTGTTCAAATTTGCAGAATCATAATTTGCCATCGCGCTGATATTTGTATGGTTTGGTAAAGTAGCATTATTATCAACCTCGCGAAGGTGTTCTATTCTATGTAATTCTCAAATCTGACATTTTGCAACGTCAGTTACGGAAAATTGTGCATCGATAACTGTTCATGTGACAGCAATCACTATGTAGTATGGTAGTTTCATCTCAAGTGTTATCTACTTCTCCATCATATCATACATGATCATGACGCAAATCAAAAGTTGTAGCACTTGCTCAAGCGGTTGATGCTGCTTGATATCAGCCGTTCCTGATAGTGACATGAAATTTGACAACCTCAGCTGCCTTGTTGTCTAGTGTCGGTTGATAATATCGTTGTATCTAGCTTTTGATACTGCTTTTGTTGTCTAGCTATGGTAGATATGCCAATTGCCGCCTTGATCTATGTCAGAGAGTAAACCCACAATTTGTATACAAAATCACTTCTATTTACAGGAAAACCGTTGGTTTGATGCCTAGATGCTTGATGTAGAATTCTTAATGTCATAATTGCTTTAGAAAATGTGTTAATTGTTGAAGAAAGCGCTAGCTCAGTCTATATCACATTCATTCAGCATCTTACAAATGAGCTTCAATGCATGAATTTAAGTTCTGTTACAAAATTCATGGGTTTTATTCCAAGTTGAAGCATGTAACAGTTGACATCGCTGTTCTGCTCTTCACCAGTTATAAGCTGATCGATTGAATCGAACTACAAAAGACTAAAATACAACTTGATTTTTGATCTCTGCTTTCATCTACGCATTCTCTCTCCCTGTAGATTGATGGAAGAAGGTCGTGCGGACGTGCATGTAGATCCTGTTCTCTACAAAGCGTGTTCTAATGAACTGCGTACCATCTGTCACAACACTCCATTGGGAAATGGCAAACAGATGGCGTGCCTGCTGTGGGCCAAAGATGATCGGGAGGCGAGCAAAGGCATGAGTTATCACTGTCGGAAGCAGGTCCAACTCCGTGCTGATATGTGGGAGATGGCCGCCAAATTGGCGCCTCCTGAGACTTTACAAGAACTTGCTTCGCAAATATCAACGTCAAACGCGAAAAACTATTTCTTCGGCTTCTTAGCCTCGGTGATCTTAGCAATCTTTGTATTCGGCCTGTGTTGTGGTCGGGCCACGAAGAGGGTGCGAATAGACGTGAAGAACAAATAAAGACCATGCAGCCTGCCATATATTTGAATATCATACACGTGGAAGTGGGTGCTGTTGTTCTTTTCTACCCAGCTACGTTTCATTTCCTGTTTTTTTAAAGTCACACGAGTCTGCAGTAGGGTTTGTGGTAGAAGTTTCAAGTGAATTTGTTCACACCTCAATTTGGGGATTTGTTTTAGGGGGTTTGGATAGGCTGTAATATGTTTGATATAAACCTAGCCGTAGATTTCTGTGGTGAATCATAGCTAGCTAATAAAACAGCAAGTTCTATGGCTTGGTATATTTTTGAAAATTAAAGGAGAAATTCCTCACAAGCTTGAATTTATCAAAACTAACCGGAGCGCCCCTACTTACAGAACTAGATTGTTAAAGCGCGATGGTTTAGTAGAAAAGCAATTCCGCGATGACTCATAAAAAATTACTAAGCGGTTAGAATGGGAATTTTGTTTCTCATCAGTGTGTCACTTCATTGGCATTCCCCCGCCCAACCAGAGACAGGAAGTCATAAGATCAGCTTAGGAGTTGGACAGTACTTTTACATAGGAAATTTTTACTGTGCTATCTTAAGTGATAACCCGTGAGATATTGCATGAATTCGAAGCTTATCTTCTAAGCAACCGAAGACAGAGCGAGCTGATCATCTAATTCTTTCAGTGCTGTGTTCAACCTGCAACTTCTACTCAGCAATCTGCACTACAAAGTCCACCAGTCTGACTTTAACCCATTTTTGTTGTCTCTAAAGTAAGCAGATGGTCCTCATCCTTGAATTTTGCGAATTCATTCTTACAGCTGATCAATGTCGATTGATGTGACGCCATCTTGCACTCGTACTTCCTGTTTACCATTACATGTGCTTGATGAAGTCCTCATTGTCTTTGAGATAATGAACGATTCATAACATAATGAATGCTATCTATACCATCATCTGATGCTTTCATCTTATTCCGAGGGAAAAGGAGTTAGAAGGCGTGAGACAAGCCGTTCACCAATAAAATTTTGGGCGAACGAATTTCCTGAGTCTTTGAAGTTTCAGATGATGATGGAATAAATTGTCTTTTGAACTGCTCGTATTTACAGGGAAAAGTTAACTGACTCACGGGTTCTACATTCACAAATAAGTCTGCGAGGATCAAGCAATTCCAACTGGGCTTTTAATGGCAAGCAAGAAGTGGTAGAATTGAATCGATGCAAGGAATAGCTGCTAAATGAGGTCAAATTGAGAAATACTTAAATATACCTATTCGTCACTTCATATTGAGATGTGAGCAAGTCCATTTGACACTCCTACTTCCATCTCCTCAGTCAACTTGAGTGACTCTTTTTTATGACTATGCTCGTCCCATGAGATCGATGGAATCCATGTCCAGGAGGTCATGTTGACACATTCCCTGATGCCCCTGATAGTGTTGTTGACTGCTTTTTCAGCATCTGTTTTCTAGTGTTAGTACCCCGTGTTGGACTGGTTGCATTCTCATTCTTGACAAGCTGTTGTAGAATTGTGATCTGGCATGTAATATTAACATTTTTAGCTATTTTGTCATTAAACTTTTTTTACTGTTATTCTACGTACGTCAGATTATAAAAGTCGACTAGTCGCTGTAAAGAATGATTGTGTGGTCCCACCGAGATACTCAGTCTTGAGGTCTTGCTGTTGTCATGAGTCACTTTCATACTTTTTGGTAAAATGCATAATGTTTCTCACAGAGATAACAACAACCAACACAGTCGTTTTGTTGGAGTATTTGAAGGAATGGGATATAAGCTAAACTCAAAGTCAATGGAAAATTTTTATAGAATATTACTTAGTTTTTGACTAAACTCAGGTTTCCCATTGGCTAGTCGCTGAGAAGATTTTCCTAACGCTTGGGAGCTATTGGCCTAGGCTAGAAGGAATGGGACCTGCGAACAATTACTTAAGGCTTCTTGTGACTGAAATTCCTCATTTTTAGTCTAATTCAGTGGCCAAACCGATGTATTCAAAATTAAGAAAATCGCGAAACTTGGAATTCAATGGCTATAGCAATTAGGGATAGGCTTACTAACTCTCAAGAATTCACTGAGTTGAAATTCTACTAAGAGCAGTATTTTTGTGAACATGCTTTCTGTTACGCATATGGCGATCTAAAGTATTTTATGGTTGGGGAAACACCATTGTGCAAGAAAAATGCGTACATGACTGGCCATATTGTAAATACAGAAGGATATGTCCTATATAATTGACTGCTGATTTCAGACTGAAAGTTTGCCACGTCAACTGACCAAAAGTCCTATAGTTCAACTTTATCATAGCTTCTCATTCGTTGCTATGACAATCTGTAATTGAGATCGGGCTTATTGGATTCTCAATGAAACTCAGTTGTAGGCTCTAGCCTACTCCTGAACTTCTGACTCGATTTTTGATGGTATCCGCTTGCGACCATGCAACTGCTGACTTAAGCAGAATTGCAAATGGCTCATACGTCTTTAAACCTAAAACAGGAACCCACCGAAGGAGCTAGTCCATATCGTAAGATAGCATAGCTCAAATAGTACACCGCTCAAAAGTCAAAAACAGACTCTAGGCCTCTACTGAATGATGATGGTCGAATTACCAGTGTGCTTCACTTAACTGGATTTAAAGCTACTTATTCAATTTGCTGCACTAATTCTATACCCGATTTATTTCTGACTTAACACTAGAAGGACCGACCGGTCATTTTTGACCGCCGCTAAACTACGAAGTGTTATAGCTTCTATGAAATTTGATATTCCGACTTAGTTTGTCTTGACTTTTCTTGAATATGTATAGGCCCTTGTGGCTTCATTAGTCGCATCAAAATTTGATTGGACATTACTTTCTTTGTTTTATGTGTGTCTACCTACCGGACCGGTCAAAAATGACCGCTTATTGATAATTTGACCAAGAAGTGACCTACATGTAGGTACTTTTCTAACTGCTTTTCAAAAGGCTGTCATTCTTAAACTATGCGTCTTTTATGCAAATGAAAGGAGTTCAAAAATGAGAATACACCCAAAAAACGCATGTTGCAATTTCTTGGTTATTGAATAAATATTTGCCGAGCAATCTTATTTCAAAAATAGCACTTTGAATTTTTTCGAAGAAAAATATTCTAAAATTAGATGTTTTGTGCATTTGTGAAAAAGTGAGCATTGAAAAAGGTGACTTTGCTGTACTGATGGAATTTACTGTATTCCTGACCTAAATTTGTAATATTTAACGAATACATAGTATATTGAATCCATGACATTTATTTGAAGACCGGTAGAAAAGTACCTACATGTAGGTAATTTTCTATGTATTGGTATCTAGTCAAGATATATTTCTTGCTAGCCGTAGTCAGCTTGCTTTTCAATATAAGAACATCGATGATATACCAATAATAAATAATGAAGCATTTTCTTTACCTAAAGCTAATTCATACTTCGCTATAATCGAGCTTTGAATATTTTTCCTGCTTCTTTTCATACAGAAATTAAATTTGCTTCGTATTTTTTTCTGAAGATGGCTCACTGAGATGACTTTTATCTAAAAAATAACATTTTGCGATGCAACTTTGCATTTAGGATAGCTGGATTTGCATGTACCTATATTTCTCATCTGAGTTCCAAAGGGTCAAAGGTTAGTAAGAATTGTATCTACATGTAGGTAGTTTTCTTATTATGGGGCTACTTCAGAAGAATATCGAATTCTCTTTTTATTTGTTTGGAAATTTGTTTTTATATGAACATGCGACTACGGTTAATTAAAATAATTGCTTTCTCACTTCAAACTATATTAAGCATAATGAATTTAACAAAAAAGACAAATATTCTATCTTACAAGACTCTTTTTTCTTTAATCATCTCATAAATATAAGTTTTCAAGAAACATACTTCCGAAATTCTTTACATGAGTTTACAGTTCGACATTATCAGGTGTCTGAATCAATCATTGATTCACATACATACATTTGTGGACAGGAATGGCGCTATGGAAAATGGCCTACATGTAGGTACATTTCACATTTCCGTCACATCTCAAAATTAAGACACACGCGTCCTTGAAGGTTAGGAAACAAAAAGTCAGCGTACGTTCTGTAACTCAGTTAGATCTCTGTTAGAATCTGACCTGGCTGTCCCAAGCGATCCCGCGAGGTTGTATTGTATTCTAAAGTAGCCTCTACCCTAAGGACACATGCGGATCATTGGCTGCCAAAGTTGTCGTGATTCGCTTCTGTCGATCATGGTAATGTTGGCATCATGCGTAGCATAGTATTCGTGAGTGTCCTCATATGCGTCGAATCTTATCCACAATGAGTGAGAAGCGCAGCAAAGAAATTCAGGTGAAAGGTGATAGGGTTTCTATTACAAAAACATACTTCGACGGACCAGAAGATTTAGTTCCTTACTCAATCTACCTTCCTGATGGGTATCAGAAAATATGTGGTACGCAGTTGAATTTTATTACTGGAATACTAGGAAAGCACGCATTCAATGGGATATAAATGGAAAATACTCAGACGCCAACTTAGAAGATTTCACAAAAGAAAGCAATGATGTGCCCAAGCAGGTAAGTGACCGTTATGCTGTCTATCTATATACTACACAATCTTGTGATATACTAGATAGCGCTCCATCTACATGCTATACGCCGTACTTACGAGCATACAGTATATACTTGTATGTGCATCCGTATGCAACTAACTGATCTATTGTACGAGTAGTGCAAGTGGCTTAAGCTGACTATCGATCTGCTACTCTATATAATTTGTCTTCCGTTATTAATAAGGATGAACGCGATATGTCCATTCGCCTGGTGGCAGCAAAGTCAGAGGACCTGAGCACAATTATTAATATTGAATGTTTATGAGATTTTCATCCTGCACGTGCTTACCTATTTGCCTATCATGCAAACTAATTAGTTGTACATGTATTAATTAAGAAGCCGTATATTGAGACTACGGGCAATTCTCTCTCTACATGCCGTGTTAATTTTTTATTTCTTGATTGATTGTGATCATACACTTTCATATAAACGAGTCGCAGGCCTACAATACGGCATATAAATATGATTAAATCATAATAAAAATGCATGCATACAGCATGTTTCATACATTGTATAGACTTCTGGTTCTATTCTAATAATGTTTGTGTAGCAGCATAATTTGTCGACTCGTCAAGTAGGACTGCTGCAAATATTTCTATACGTTTATAGGCCTATTTAAATTTGCAGATTCCTCCTACGTCATCTTCCGTTGATGATGAGGCTCAAAGTGCAGGAAGTGACATTGATTTGGACGAGGATTCGAAAAGTGTAAGCTGTAATGATTTACGAATTTAGTCTAGATATATGAACCCAACCTCATTCTTTTTTAGGATTATCAAGAACCTCCATGCAAGAAGAGAAGGATAGCGAAGGTCAATAGTAGCAGTCTCCTCCACAAGAGTAACCTAAACAGTCTGAAGGCAAGGCTTAGGAGGAAAGGATTGCAGTTAAGTTCTTCTAACGATAGTGAGGACAGTGAAGCTCGACAGAATCGGAAAGTGAAAATGCAGAGGAAGTTGAGCAAGATAAGGAATTGACTAGAGGAGGATGGACAATCGATCCTAGAGAACGAGGACGAAATCGATCTTACGGACCATGACTGAATATGGATTCCCTTTCGGACTTCGCTGAACTAGACTTCTTTCTTCACTTTCTTCCTCAAGTCTACATGAGAGAGGTGATGATCCACGAATCGTCACGCCGGACAATCAGATAACACTTTTCGAGAATTGACATTCTCAGAGCTGCTCCATTTCTTCGGACTTCTCTACTCAATGGAGTCTTATCAGCTGCCAGAAAGACGAATGTACTGGAGAGAAGATGATAACTACCACATCTGTGCTCGACTGCACGTGATTGCTGACCCTACACGTTCAGAAAGGAATGCCGCTGAAAAGACTTTTCCATCATAAGAAGATTTGATTGAAATTTTGATTGAATGTGACTTGTGTATGTAGTTTCAGTATGCTACATGAATAAGCATCGTGTCTGTTAGAGATATTCTGGTTCTTACTTGTGAATCAATGATAATACCGCTTTGTTAGCAGCCTATGTCTTTTCAGTTAATTTTTGTATAGGCCTTAGCCTAACTGAACATAGTTGATAAAATAATCTTTGCCTTAAGTTATGAATGAATAAGCATAAGGAATCATAAAATTTATTGTTATCTTTTTGAATCTAGCTTTTTTATAAGCGCTTTTAAGTAAAATTTTGGCTTCCCAATCCATAGTTGTATTTTGAATGATTGTACAGCAATAGCCATGCATATATATTATATATCAATTTGTCCCAAAAATCCTAAAGAACTAAAGTACCTACATGTAGTCATTTTCTAAAATATGAACTATTTCGTTCAATTTGGATATTGGGCTTTCATGATAAGAATATTTGATATAAGTGCTATGTAAATGATATCAGCTTGCTAAAATAAGTGAGAAACGTACCTAGAAAGGATATTTTGATAAGGAACTAAGAGAAACGATGATTTGTTTAAATAAGTTATCAATCCATCTCATATTTCAGTTCTATGTGTCTATAGCCTAAGATGAAATAAATGAATCTATACTCTAATGGTTGCTCTACATTTGTCCTCATCAAAATTACAGCACTAAATATTTTCAGGATTATCAGCCTATAGGCTAAAAATGTTAAAGTGTTAAAATGGCCTACATGTAGGTACATTTAAGTCGAAGTCTTCCAGATGCTCCATAAAGTTGTAACTTGCATTCCAGACCAATTGAATGGTACAGCAGTATTGTCCATTCTTTGTGTTATTGCGCAACGCGAAAAATTCCACCTCACCGGTATTTTAAATGATGGTTCCCTAGATGCCCGTTTTTGGATAAAACATGCATGATGCATGTATCACGGATAAATCCTATCAAGAAATTTCATTCCTTATTAAATAAAATGGTCTTTTTTGGTGTAGGTATAACTATATTAATAATATTTAGCATTGTAAAGAGTGGGAAATGTATATAAAAATTACTCTGAATAGTAATTTGGAATTGTACATGGTAAAAACATCGATGATCCATGAACGTGGATAAAATACATAATTAAAAGAGCGTTTCCTGTAGAGAGGAATTGTCCATTTGAGTTAGATACCGACTTTACTAATAATATTGATGCTGTAAGAAGTAACAAATGCATTTAAATTACTCAAAGAATCGCTCATGGATGATCCATGGATATCGACATATGAAACATGTATAGGGCCTATGCGACATATGAAATATGCATGTCTACCATTATTTCGAGTGTTTTATATATGCCCTTTATATTTGATGAAATGGTGTGCATAAAAAAGATATTCAGGTGACTTCTCTCTCTCTTTCTCACTCACTCACTCGTTCCTCTTTTCTTCTTCTTCTACTCATTTTTCATCAACTTTCACATTCACTACATGTACACTGTAGCTACAATAGCAACAACATTAGTCAATGCTGACGAACAGGTCAACAATATTAGGCCTACACATGACATATATTTTCAATATTAAGCAATTCTATCGGCACAAAAACAAACACTTTTCTTCTCGCCCCCAAATTGAAGATTTATTGAAGTTTCTAAGTTCCACACCGGCCCATCAGCAAGTCGAATTTGATCATTTGCTCGTGTGTTCGCTAAATTACTTAGCTAGTAATTTGCAAAACTTATGATATTAAATCAGCATGAAACAGAAGCAAAAAATTGCATAAGTGTCTCGCTCAGTCAGCGTAATCGTATCTAGCTTCTATAACTTTCCGTCACTATATTAAGGAAATTCGCCACGCGCACGCAGCTGAGAATTAGAAGTTCGGTCACATTGTTGGCAGCCTGGTCGTGGCCGCATTCGTGAGCCATGAGAGGTCGATAATATTCTCTCGCTGGGAACTGTTGATACCTGTGACTCAGCGTCCTGCTTAATAATTATTGTCCACCCATCACGTGGGACCACAGAATTAAATATTTTGTTTATCTGCTTCGGTTGCTAGAAGTGTGATTAATACGAAATGGACGGCACATTGAGGAACCTATTAGGTGCGCAAAAAGGAATTCCTAATACCTTACAGAGATAGGAAAAAAAGTCGTGCGTCGCTTGCGGATTAATGTGAGTTCCAGCGAAGTGCTTCGATTGCCAAAATTCCTTCAGATTCGAAGAATTCAGATCATTGCCCACAAGTTTTCTCCATAATGTTGACCTTCCGATCATTATTAAAGAAAGTAGCAGGCGTACGAAAATTAGTTCACTTGATGATTTCACATCCTCTCCTCGCATTGCTCACTGTATAGTGCATACATTGAATCGAAGCCAGGCATCGATGTGTGTTTGGTGTGTGAGACGTGATATCACAGCATGGACTCATATCTCACTGGCTCTGTTTTCCTTTGCTGACAGCTTATTGTTTGCCATTTCCAATAGCAAGCGATACAACGAATTTTCCATTCGAGAAGGAGCAAGTTGTCTAATTCTGTGCCATTTCCATATAAGGTTACGTATAACTCACCTTTCTAGGAAACCAAAGCGCCGCGCGCGCAGATGAATCTAATTCTGTGCGTGGGACAGAAAGCTGCGCAAAGCGCAGTACTTGTGCGCTCTTCGGTCTCGTGCTCTTCGAACCCGTGTTAACTGCTTAATATTACAAAAGTCAGCGCATCAAGTTCTACTTACACACCTTTATTTATTCATCGTCGGATCGTCTACGTTTTTTTCATTATCTTACTTAGTTTTCATGCACAACATGGGCACAAATCGAAAATGAACACTCGCGTGGTAGTCAGTGAGTTCTTCCACTCAATGAAGCCATCAAGTTCCTTTGATTTGTGGCATCAGAATTAAAAATTCATCTCTCGGATCAAACCGCAGAAAAAGGGTAAGCTTCTAATTGTTTCCAAATTTTATTTGTCAACTTACAGCATTTAACTGCAGTCTAGGTACATGTATTTGGAAATCCCGAAAACAAAATCAAAGGAAAGATTTGGTCATATGATACAATCGATAAATCAAAAGTTGGTTTATTGACCATGAACACGTAGAGACATTTCTATGACTATACTGCTATCTCCTCTATTAATTTTGCAAATACTAGATACTGCAATACTTTGAAAGCTACTAGCGTCATACTTAATTTAATTTACTGGCAACAACAGAATATCTCAATTCCTCTCGGTTCTCTTAGCAGCACATTTTGGGAATCCTTTATTTATACATAAATATCATAGCTATCAAGAACTCCTAAAATGTGCTGCTAAGAGGAATTCTTAGCATATTGAATTCAAAGTGAATAAGTCTTGGGCATGTGACATCATTTGTGTGATGGAAAACCCAAGACCTATTCACTTTGAATTCAACATAGAATGTGCATGCATATCAGTTTTCACGACGACGTTTCTCGTTGAAAAATCGATCTAAAGTTGATTCTGTCGTGAAAAGAATCATAATCAAATGGTAATATATTGAAATGGTAATACACTGCTTTTAAATTCGTAATTTCTGATTGCTTTGAAAATAGCACAAAAATCTGGGCATGTTGAGACAAAATAGTTGCATGCTAGAAACTATGAGCATGAAAGAACGTAAATTAACGCATTAAAACCATTTCAATTTAGCACTTCAATAGTAGGCTATACTTGTGCTATGGCATCTATATTTGGATGACAAATAATTGATAAAAAATTTGAAACAATTGAACATGGTATAAGGCATAAAAAATCTATTCCAGACTACAAAAAGTTTAGATGGAGAATATTTTTATCAATGCGGACAACTATTGAGCTATTCGATATCTGCTTAAGTTATACAATTTAATCTTGTTTCTGAAAAATGGATTCATCAAGGAAGCTTGTTTAAATAGGTCACTATTTCCATTTCATAAATATTGAACTGAAAACCTGTAGCTAACGCCCATGATATTCAATTAATTTTTTCAGAATCGCTACATTTTAGAAAATGATATCAATTTGATATTTCGAGTCGTTTAAGAAAAATGATCAAGTACACAAAAGGCATAGATGCTACACGACGGACTGCACACTGTAATAAAGATCAGTTATGCGTTGCAGTCCAACAATAGGTTTAGTTTTGCAAAATCAATTATTTTTCATGCCTTACGATTAATATAAAACAATCGAAGTACAAACTCGTGCCACTCTTTTATATCAATTTGTGTTTACTTATTACAAATTATGCTTCGCACTTTTCATATCATCGTAGGCCTAGTTATTATGGTCACATGTTAGTTGTAGGCCCCATGTCACCATGAATAACTGAAGAGATGCTGTCATATAAACGGTAGACAAGATGACATTATGTGTGTGTTTGCAGATGTGATTTTAACAAAATGAAATTACATGTACGGTGTTAATATTATAGAAAATTCAAGCATTCCTGACTATCTTCATCTCACGAACGAGTGACAGGCGGTCGGCAATAGGCTATACTTCCGTTTTTATTTGCAGATTGCATTTTTGTAAAAACAGTTACCAGTACTTGAATATAAAAATAAAATTATTAATAGATACTACAAACATTGATTAAAAAATAATTCATAAATTGTTAATGATCACAATTCAACCACTCCTGAATATCTTCATTTGCTATCAAAATTCCTAAGAATAATATCGCTTGCCACATTGTCAGAGACGAAATGAGTCAAAAGCAGTTTTCTTAATAGTCTTTACTACAACACCTAAAATTACTATTAAATGATTTCTCTTCTAAACTTTGAGTAGGCCTACCTATAGAATGTTAATTAAGATTAGTTAAGTATGATAATTCTAGCTGCTCTGCACATCAGCACAAAATTTGTCTTCTTTTTACAGTGCTTATTGCTGAGGGCTGCGCAAACTCGTCGTATCTGTGCATCAATGACTCAATGCCTGACCTACGCTCGGCTGTTTTTTCGTCTTGTCTTGTGAGCTAATTAACCCCGAAATACTGGAATTATAATTTACCCATAAATCTCTCATATATTCGCAACGTCCCACCGATCATCAGATTCGGACAAACGTCTTGTGGTCCAACTGAAAATGTTTTTTTCAGTGACCTCGTATCATCGCTTCAAACTTCATAGTACTAGTGATTGTTTCTCCGTTGAACTGTAAATTTTTCGTGACATCACCTCTATTCTTAAAAATGTGATGATGACGTCGCGACGGTGTTCGACTCGAAATGACAGTGTTTCATATTACTTGAATTACGCATTAGGAAATTGGGCATGTTTTCTGGTTGGAAGGATTTTCAAATGAAGGATGATCAAATCCGGAAAGAGAAATTTTCTTTATGTTGATAACAGTGATTTTCATCAAAATTATTTGTATCTGATCGTTCGATGTGTGCTACTATATGAACGTCATATACGGTGGTAAAACTTAGTGCATTTTCTAAATACGTATGGAAAATTTTATTTTTGAAGGATATCCATTCCTTCTGCTGTTTACTTGGAGAGCAGCGCTCAGTTTTTGTAATCTCTATGAATGCTATCGTACAAAGGATAATTTTAGCAATAATAATTATTTTACCAAATGTAGGTCTAACAAATATTTTCTTACACGATTACTATTGTGCGTAAAATCAATCATGCTTGAAATATGAATTAAGAACAAAAGTATACACTTCAATCTATAGCGTTATATTCGGTATAGCTCAAAGGGAAGAAGCGTACCGTGCCATATAACATATTTGCTTTAATCAGAAGAAATCTCCATAAGCTGAATGAGTGATCAATCGTTTCTTATTATGATTTCAAATATCTCTCAACTAAATTTCTCTATAAACTGTCATGGCACCCTTCCGGCGACAATGCTGCATCAAGAAAATATATAAAGAATATTTCAGAGTAACATCTTCCGAATAATCGCTTGCACTGCCATTTTAATCGTTTTAAAACATTTCTAGAAAATACACTTCTCTGATAGCTTTTAGAATTATAATTTGTTATTCGATCAGAGTCTTTTTTGAAAAATACCTTATTTTACTAATTACAAATAACATGTAAAACCTCTTCTTTCTAATTTTTTATTCCATAAATTCATTAGAAATGTTTTTTGAATCGGAGATTGAAAACTGTGTTAGAGACTGATTCATTTGCGTTTCATTAATTTCACGTTGTGCATGAATTTTCCTTGTGTCTTCAATACATTGCTATAAACATGATGTTGATTTTATACACGGTTATTTAATTTGCATTTGAATGTCTCTGTGACATGTGCAATTTTATATCGAAGATAATGTATGGCCTTTGCGCCACATCTATTCTGGAGTGACTGAAATTTGCCAGGGATGTAATGAATGTATTTCAATTTGTAAAGTAAGTTCTGCATGTTCGTAAATTTTACAATGTTGTATTCATGCAACATGTAGAATTCATCACTCCACGACAAAAATGTGCTATAAACTTACAATACAGATTGTACAATGATACTAGCATCCCTGGTTAATTTCATCTATTCGATGGTAAAATTATAGATGTCACATGATTAAATCATTGATATTTCATTGACAAAACATGCATGTCTCATAGATATAACATGCATGTCTCATACATATAACATGGATGTCTCATGGATAAAACATGCATGAAAATCATGCATGGCCATGTATGATGCATGCATGATCATGCATGAGACATGCATGATCATGTATGAAACATGCATGGTCATGCATGAATCATACATGATCATGCATGAATCATGTATGATCATGCATGGGAATCATGCATGTTTTATCCAAAAACGGGCATCTAGGGTTTTACTCTCAAGCATATTTAGTCCTCATAAAACTCATCAGTTATTTTCCATGAACTGCTAGTAATCGACTTCTGGGAACCATGTAAGGTAAATAATATGTCGAAATATTAATCTGGAAGGCTTTGTGAAAAAGATGGTGTAATTTTTGCAAATCTCAGCGCTGTAGTTTGTGATAAAACGCTATTGAGAAAACAGTTGGTTTTGTGAAAGTTTTGACAAATTTCCACTTTTTTGTTTCGATTTAACTTCATCTATTTACAAATGAGATGAAGCTATGAAAATTTCAAACACATTTTCTGAATTGTTTGATCGTTTTTCAGTGGTAATATTATAAGGTATACTATTAATTTTGAATATATTGATCAATTTAAATATAATTATATGAATATTGGATATGTTTAAATTATATGATACGATAGTAATTATTAGTAAAAATATATATTAAATTGGAAATGAGAAAAATATTAAATAAGTAGACATAAGTTGATATAGAATAAATAATAAGTAGAATTAATAGAATATATGTAATCTATAAGTTGAATGATGAATAATTTTATATTTGATATAATATTATAAATAAAAAATAAAATATAAAATAATGAATAAGTTGTAAATAGCAATGTGGTGCTATTGATAAAATATATTAATAATTTTTGGATATTTTATAATATGTATTAATTAGTATGTTGATATAAATTTCATTGAAATATTAAGTGAATTAGAATAGTGTAAAAAAATATTATATTATAATAATGTTATTTTATATAATTAGATTATAATGAGAAAAGATAATAGGTTTTATGAGTTAATGAAATATGCAATAATAATGAATAATAATAATGATAAAATGTTATTATAAATTAAAAGATTTATTATAGATATAGGAATTAGTTGAATAAGTCTTATATATATTTTTGAAATAAATAATCTATTAGTAAAAGATAAATAAATATATTGAAAATAAGTTGATCTATTTAATAAAAAAAAATCATAAATTTATATATTTTAATAAGTTTGTAAATAAAGGAATAGATAATAGATAATTGCAAAATAATGAATAAGTTGATACACACTCGAGCAATTCTATCAACACGAAAATTGTTGAAGCGTGAGATCAATAGAAAAGTACCTACATGTAGGGATTTATACCTACATGTAGGTACTTGGTCAAATTATTAATCGCTTCGACAGTTTTCAATTTGAATCCAATTTTCGAATAGAAATTAGAATAAGCGTGTAGTCTCAAACCAGATTGCTGCATTTTCAAAAGTGAGTGAAATGTATCGCATGAGTAATGATTTTCACATGGAAAGGTCAACCATGGACTACGCATAATTTGTTATGCCTTTGACTTCTATTTTGTTACAGCTGAACCATGGCGATTCATTTCCAAAAATCCCTCATATTCGCAATTTCATGAAAAATGCAGAAACACGTAATTGCTTCAATTTTGCACAAATTCCTTTGTTATGCCAACAATTACATTGATTGATGTCTTCAAGCAAGCAACCAACAACCATGGAGAAATTATGAATAGGTCATGGAATTCATTAGTCAGTGACTGAGAGATAACAATAGACTTTCCATTAGCAACCGTGTGGCTAAAGGTGATAGAAGCAATGAAGTGGCCAAGAAGGCTCATTGCTGTTCAGCATACTGACTGAGTTGCAAAGAATCGATTGGAATGATTCTAACGACGATGAAGACATACAAAATAGTGACTAGCATGCGGACTACTCTGACAGTGACAGCAAAAGTGATCACGAAACAACTGAACTTCTGGTCCATGGACTGAATGGATATTTGCTCTTGTGATTTCGAACATGAACAAGTGCCGCTGCAAGGAAAGCTTTCGGCAATGATCGGATCCAGTGTCATGTGTTTATCGAGAATTTGATCAGCATCCAAAAAGATTCCTGAAACGATTACATGCTACAACACTGCAAAATGTTGGAGTTGTTGTTTTCCGACCAGATGTCGAGTTCATTGCAAAAAGTGGTAGTCGGCGGTTTGCCAATGGCGGTGTTTTTCAACCTCATTGATGTGGCGGGAATAAAATCATCGATAACTATTTCGAATGACGAGCTGCATACGATTGAAGCACAGCGACAGCATATACTACTTGTATTTCAGGACAATTGTGCAGACAGAGACAAAACGAAGCAGGCCTAACCGCAAACGCATTGCAGTCGATTCAAGAATCGCGAGAATGTTGGCCTTGGCGGAGAAAATGACAGTATGGCTATTCAAAATTCAATAAATCTGTAGCACAATGCGGGTTCTGTTCAAAAAAAAGTTGCTGCGGAATGGCAAAAAAAGAGTTGCTGCATGTTATCATTGCTACTGAGTGAAGGAGTGTACCATTGTTCATTTTTTAGCCAATTCTTTACAATCGATTGGATTTTCAAAAGAAACTTTTCTTGTAAACTACCTATATTCTCTGGTCAGTCCGACTTATGATGGAATCTTTTTTTATCATCGAAAACTAGTCGTTATTTTTTCAATTTCATGGTATCACTCATCATCATGTGACACATGTACATGTGATATTATGCAAACACAACTTATTGGATGACAACGGACATGAGGCAATGATAAAGCTGATGATACGGATTAACAATAGTAGTGAATGTTTTACAATAATGTATGAAAATAGTTTTAATAACTACTTATGAACATCCGGTCAATTTCGACCGAGCTTTTCCTTCAGGAAGTGGAAATTTCTTGGTCCTTCTAAATGCAGAAAATCATGAATACAATATACTCATCATCATCACCATTTCTCTATGCATGCAAGCGTTTTCACTTAGGCATTTTTCTTTTCCTCAATATTGAATATATCATTTTATGAATTTTATTAACCAGTAGTCCATCTGAGATTGATCAAAGGTCATACAACATTGTATTCCTTTAAATCAATTGAATTTGTACAGCAATTACAATTCCATCAAATAAAGTTTCGTGAAATCCTCAATTTTGATTCTGAGTCAATGTATCACTTCTTCCTCAAAATCAAGACAATATCTTACTACTTAGTCAGAAAATTTAGTATAAATATTGCATATAACACCAAATCCTATTACTACAGGGAAGGCCGAAACTCATTTTCAGTGTATACAATAAGTAGGCGGATGACTCTATTTTACGCATTTTTTGAATGTTGTGTCCATTAAAAGTCTACTGTATGTTTCTGACCTTTTTTGTCGTTAAAAACATAATATACAATACGTTTATCTTTTGTTTATTTATTTTGTTTATGGTTGTAATTGTCATTAAGCATAATAAGTGTGAACGTAGATAGTAAGAATGTATTACTGTTGTTAGTTTATTTACCGTGAAAGTATTGTTATATCTACTACTTGTTCTTGTAACATAAGTTTTTTTTTTTTTTAGCGTCAACAGTCAGTTTGAAATCAATATTATTGTGTTATTTACTAATATCTTGTCTAAATAACCGTTCAATTTTTTATAATGTATTTTCCGTAATTTCTCTTAGCTAATAAACTCTTAGTAGTCCCTACCCTTTGTTTGTAAAATATTATCCACTGAAACTGTGTTTTACGTACTCCCTAAAATACGTCTTCTTACCTTGCTACTTCATCTAATCTGTTATTTAATACAACTACACCCCCTCCGTTATAGGGTGTTAGTATGTAGACAGTATTCATTTGTCTCTGTTCTGTTATAAGTTAAATTATTGTATTGTCTATATAAGTTTTTACCTTAGTCCTTCGTTCTCTTCGTTTAATACCATTTAAATGTTAGTATATTTATACCGTTTCGTTCACTTCCACCGTAACCAGTAATTAGCATATTCAATATTGTCAACACTTTCTTTGAAATACATATATGTGCAACACAGTCGTCTGTTACACTTACCCAGTGTGAAATATTGTATACCCTCTCGTTGTTTGTGTATGTCAGTACTTTAAAGTATGTTAAGTGTAGTCATTATTTGTGCACATACTTATCATATAATACCCATTCACACCCTGTATACATTTTGTCAAAAAATCACATTCTCTATTACTTATATTAATTTTACATAAATATTTCTAAATGTCACTCAAAACATATTAAGTTAGACGCAAAAAATTTTTGAGACATCAATTTTAACGTATCATTGCTATCCATTCAAATTTTGTTACATTTGTTGACGGAAACATCAAAAATAGACCTTTAGTTAAAAAACTTGTTTCTATAAATTCGAGTTTTTCAATTTCGAAGGTAATCAAACATCTTTATCATTCAAATTGCTTTTTAACTAGTGCAATTAATTAAGTGTTAATAAGTCCACAGGGAACATTCTCATTCATACACAATGCAACTATAATGACACAGATTATTTATGAAGTCTGTGGATGTTTACATGTCATTTTACCAACTCTGATATTGTGGGATCGCTAGATTTTCAGCATGAGTGATGAAGACCCAGGTCCGGAAGTATAAGTTTGAATTTGAGAATTAGAAAATTCCGTCCTTTCTGATTGCTACAGGAGGTGAACCTTTCAGAGTTTATCTTGTAGGAGGTGGATAACTTTCATAGGAAGCTGCGTGTTTACATATCTATCATTCGATTACTTGCGCACATAATTTTCCTAATTGATTTTCGTCCTTCAAAGTCAGGTCTACATATTTGATTCCTCAACATTGTCATGTCATGATGGACTTTGTTACGACCACGGCAATAGAATATTTTTCGACTTTTATACAAAAATGTCATCTGCATAAAAAGGCGCTGACAATTATATCATTTGAGCGTACAGTAAAGCGCTAAATACCCGAACCAATAGAAACTTAAGTAATTTGTTCTATGATAAATGCAATTAGTTCAGTGTGATAATTCTGTGATAATCCGTGTTTGACCTGGAGCTCCCTGATCTTCCTAGAGTTTAATTTCCCAAATTTTCGCCGAGGCTTTATCAAGGTAAATATGATAAATGGACATGCAACACAAAAATATTTGAGCAGTTATTGAAAATTCTAAAAATTTACATGTTATGTAAGACTGCAAATATATATCATAAGACACCTAGATATATAATAATTTTCCTTTCAAATTGATTTTGCTGACTCCTACGTGCATGTTGTCACACAACAAACAATTGCCAATTTGAATGGAAATTTTGTCAGAGCTATTTTCACTATATTCGTGCCTAAGAAAAACTACTGAAAAATTTTTTTGCTTTAATTGCCTTGGTGCTTTACGCACATTATGGGGAGTAACAAAATGATGATAAAATAAAAATTATTACACTGTTCGTGCACTAAATTGTTAGCAAAACAATTTCACTTTTTCTTATCAATTTGTGTTATACAAAGCATGAATACAATATTTATGTTTAAAGTCATTTGGATTTTTTCTAGCATTTATAACCTGAATTTTTAATTTTCATTATTTTGACCTTGGAAAAAATTGCTTATTATTTGGTTATTGTATCGCACAGTGGAGGCAATTTATATTAATTTTATGAGGGGGGCTACAATGATTGCATTGGATTTCATTGATGAGCATAGAAATGATGGTGGCTTCATTCTAGGACAAGGACACATGTTACTATGTAGATATAACGTTACTAGTTTATATCTTATGAGTAGTATATTTCAGTAGTTGAGACTGCATTATATGAAATGTTTATATGAACGCTCATATATGTACTTGAAGAAAAAGAAATCAATTCCATAAGACTCGTGATGATCTGTCATCCATTCAACATAATCAAATTACCATTCATCGAAATATAGTCCAGTAACATTTTTCTCAGAGATTGCTTTGAACAACGAAGTATCAAACACCTTGAATGTCTGATGCAGTCTTTACCATGCTGATCACTAACTTGAACCTGTCGAGGACAACAGTTCTGGCATGATGCAAATCAAGGTAATGCATTTTAGGGCATGTAATTTATCTCCAGTCTCTGAAAATGGCCGAATTCATTGCATCCACCAATATTCTTTTTCCTCTATTTCGGCAACAACATCGGTTGAAACTAGCATATTTCTAAATACCTCAAGAATGGACGTTAAACATTCTTGCTCTTCAGTAAGTAAGGGCATTCACAAATCCATCGTTGTCAGCAATTTTATCTACCTGTGTCAGGTCCTGTGAAAATCCATGCACTAACATTTTGAGTCGATGCTCGCGAATTTCGTCATCGTGTAATACAGGTACTTCATCATGGAATGTACGCCTTTCTATTGTCAAAACAAAAAAAAAAAAAAAAAAGACTTTTTTTTGTCCAACCAAGGTGGATTCGGTATTGGCAAGGATTCGGTATGGGGCACAGGTTGCTCTACTTGAGCATAGGTCGGGATAAAAAGGTTTTGACTTTATTCCACCTACCTTGGCGAGACAGAAGAAGCAATCAGAATGATGGTCTTTTTGTTCTCTCCAAACTCCTGGGAATACAGAAAGGCATTCGGCTACGCGTACCATTCATCCAATCCCAGCAAAGTAGAGTTAACAGTTGGACACAGGAGTATTCAGGAGCCCATTACCTTTTCCGACCGTTATAGTGTTATTTCCAATCCAAAGTATAAATCATTGCGCCGTTGCTAAATTATCGTTGTGAGAGCAATAGAATAACGACGTGATATTTTTACTCAAATATCGACCACAACTATAGTAAGAACTGGTTCTTATCATATTTGCAAGAGCGCCCCTGACATGATGCAGTCAAGTTCTTTTGCAGCAGCTACTCTGCTATTGTGTTCGGCGCCTAATCCTCAAGTTTCGCATGCACCAATCATGAGTGCTCCCATGATCATCATTCGTAGAGCCATCAGACTGTCAAACCGTTCATTTCCCTGCGTCAGAGTTTACTACAAAGTACAGTGAGTCAGATAACTTAGAGATACGAAAAAAGGTTCAAACTACTACAAAAGTTGACCTGCTTATTATGTTGATATGAATACATAAACACAATAGTAGTAATTCCACTGCATTTTATGAATTTTGTTAACTAAGAGAGCCTTGTAGACACTTTAATTGAATACAGCACGATAATGCTTATAGGCCTAGATTTTACGTTTTTTTATTATTTTCCATACAACAAAACTTCAATTAGAGTTGAAGAATCAAAATAAATCAAAAATAAGTATCATTTTCGTAATCTGCGACCTCAACAATATGGCTAATAATCAGTCATTTTTCCTTTGCTAACAGAAAAAAAGTTGAAAATGCACGAAACATGTGTTAATATCTTTTGTATCATTAATCGCCTTGTATATTTTTTCATACTAGTAGCTAAGTCTTAAGCTTTTCTACGCATGATCAGTTTCCTATTTCTTTATTACTTTTCTAAGGCCTATATGTAGTTGTTTTCAACTTAAAGCATTGTATACACAAAAATATGTCTGCATGTAAATTTTTTGAATTTTTGATATTGCTTAAATCTATGTATGCTGTTCCATTTCATCATTAACCTTGACAAAGGTCAACGGTGATGATGAAAATATGGTAAAACATCATCTTTGTTTTTGATTTGAAGAAGGGCTACTAGGCGCCTAACACTATCCTTTTTTAAAAAAACGTACGTGTACCTCTGCAATGACCAACAAGCTACAAATATTCATAAGGTAGATATTTCTGAACTCTTGTGCTGTTTCTCAGAATCGTTGATTCGTGAATGGTCAGATTTGTTGATTCAATCCGAAGGGTGAAAACGTAGACTGTGTACTCTCGAGAACAGGTGAAGTTTTGCCAGTTTATCGCTCATGTCCGTATCTCAACTCGGTCACCTGTAGGGAAATTTAGGCATCGATATATCAGTTTTCGAAGAGGATTTTTCGTCGTATCCTGTTGTGCAACATGCACAAAAGCAATTGTATATCAATCCAAATCGGAAATTACAGAACACACTAACGCACTGGCACAAACAGACTGAAGGATTAACGAACGAATGCCTTGATTGTTGTGTCGTAGATGAAGGCAGGCAAAAAAACACAGCCCGACTGTTATAAGTTCCCCCTATTATATCCAATTATACATGGCAGGTTGTCTTGACAACGCCCCCATCGGGTCACCAAAGCATTCAGCTGCGGTGTCCTAGTCATATACTCGATCGGTCGATGCAATCATAGCAACACGCCAATGCAGGAATGGTAAAAAACCTCTTACAAGCCCTGACATTTCTGTTGTCATCGTCCGCCTACTTATGTAAAAAGAATGAGTGTGCCGAGTGTCAGTTTCGCCTCCTGTAGCAATCTAGATCTCCTTGATGAAAACATAATGATAATTAAACCAATACCAAAAATGCTAAAGTTTTCTAGCAAAAGTAATCAATAAGCGGAAATCCAAATCCATAGAGTAAGGTAAAATCAAATCAATTCGGAAAATTGCCGACGTTTCGGGTTCAGCCCATTCTCAAGGCAGATACCGGTATATGGCAGTAATATCAGATTATTACTAGATGTTGAAGAATTGTTTATTACAAAATTTCCAAATCACATAAATCACTCCACATCAGATGCAGAAGGCATTCTTTAACCTCAACGTCATTGATGTGCGAACATCTTCAAAATTGTCAAACAAGACATTTTTCAAGAACAATTCTACCCTGATGAAGCTATAACTTGCGTTTACAAGATGCCTTAATAACAATCAATAAATCAAACCTTAAAATCAATGGTGAAACTGAGTTCGAACACTACAGAGATTTCCTTTTTTTGTAGCGATACTTGACATTTTCTTATTGTGTTGCATATGTTACATTACTTTTTCTTTATTGATGTTGTCTCAATTCCTCTTGATCCTCTTGATCTGAAAAAAAGCGTTGCGTTTTTGCGTTGGATATCGGAAATATTCCGTTTATTAACGTCGATTTGCAATAATCAACGTGATCTTGCATTCTTTAACGTCATATCTTTTTGATTAACGGCAGTCTTTCATTGAGCAACAATTGTCACTGATTGACAAACAAGTCATCGATGAGTGTAAATCTGTCAATTCCATTTAGAAATTTTGCAATAAATAGCGGCATTTTGCATTTGATAATCAACTGCATAGTGAATAATGGACGCGGAAAGGCAAAGAAGAGGAGCAATTTCAAAAGCAGCGGATTGTCGGTGCTTTTCTAGACCCTGCTAAAGATTACGGAGACGTTGCTTCCAGTCTTGGAGTGGCTCGCGCAACTGCGTAGTCCATTGTTCCAACGAGATGGAAGATTAATTATTCGCAGTCGTGGGGGACAGCGACCTCGACGTATCACTCGACTATTCGAAAATGCTCCTTGTCACAGCCGCGCTCACGAAGCTTCTCTGGCGGCCGGGCATCAAATAAGAAGAATTCCACCATGTTCTCCCTTTCTCAATATTGCAGAAAACGATTTCTGTGTTTGGAAAGCAGGTGTGAAAAGGTGTCTAGAGGAATTTCGGGATCAGATGCTTCTTCAAGACCATCAAAAGCGCCTTGCAACTTAGCTCAAGTTGCAGAACAAAATCTTTCCTGCATTAAAGCACTACGGATACTTGCCGTGCTTCGTACAGGAAAGTGCGACAACTTACTCCTCGGTGTTTACTGCTTGAGGATATAACCGATAATCATGCTTGACTTACGTGCACTTTTGTTATATACATATTTTATATGTAGTCATGGAAACTTTCGTCTTTTTTTCTTTTTAAGACATGTTTTGCAAAATTAGATTAAGATCAATTAGATTAGAAATCTTTTTTTTCTGTTAATATTTTCATTTTGGGGAAAAAATACTTCGAAATCATTGTACTTTGATCTTCGTTAAAATTGTAAATTTTAAAATATGGTTTTTTGACGCACTTTTATTATTATTAACTTTGAAATATATTTCACCGATCCGGCCTTGTCAATCAAACACAAATGAATGATCGGGTTTGAAATTTGTACATACTGTATATACAGCAGATCATAGATTATGATGGATCTGAGATTAAAGAAGTGAACACTGTAAAAACATTAAATATCATTGCACACTTTGACAATTTGATGTCTATCAATTTCTTTGGATGGATAGACTTGGCAAATTTGGCTGGTTCCATTCAGTCTTATTGTTTATTAATTTGATGTTCTCTTGCATTTCTTTCTAATTTCTACACCTTCCGCAATTTGTCTTTTCATCGCATTATTGTGGTATATTCCCGTCACATTCATAGTAAATTCTTGATTTTTCTCCGCCATGCTGTTCTTTGCAATGTCTCCATAATACAGATGTTTCCTGCTTTTCTACCTCATATGTTACTTTGGTTCATTTCCTCTCATCTTTGCGTTTCTTGATGTTTCTCCTACATATACTGCGTGACACTTCTTGCATTCCATATCGTATGTAACACTCACTGCTTGACAATTTCCTTTTCCTTCAGATGCACAAACTGAGCATTCTGTCGTACATTTATTCTTTCTAATTGGATTCGATCTTTGTAACTTCGATTTTGTCGTTGCTCCTGCTTCCTCAAAAAATTTTATTTTTCAATCCAATTTTCTTTGTTTCTTCTTCACATTCCTTCTTTAAAATAGAATTAGGCGTTGCTGGTATGAATAACACACTTTTGTTATCACTCTTTTGATACCATGTTTTCTTTCTTTTTCTTTTCTCTTCTTTTCTTTCATTGTATCTCCACATCTTTGGTCTATGTAATGGTCGAATTTTGTTTTTCTCGTCGTCGATCATACTGTTATAGGCATGTAAGGCTGATTTCAATACTTGAGCACGAAATGATTTATTATACCCAGAAAATTGAATTCTTTTCATCATTTCACTCACATGTTCCGCCGTTGTTTTCCATGGCAAATGTCTACTGCAGTTCAGAAGAACACGAAGTATTTGTTGTGTGATGACTGTGCGTTTCATACTCCACGACATAGCTGATCTAGCATGTACCGTCATTCTGGACGCAATTTCTTTCATGTAGAATTCATGCAATATCACATTGGTTTGTACTTCGTCTTTTGATTCAATCCATACCCTCAGATCCAAAATTGGTAATTTATTATCATGATGCTTTGATGGGCAGTCAATTTCTAATTGTATGCTTTAATGGATTTCATTTCATAGAATGATGGTACATGCTAGATCAGCTATGTCATGGAGTATGAAACGCACAGTCATCACACAACAAATACTTCGTGTTCTTCTGAACTGAAGTAGACATTTACCATGGAAAACAACGGCGGAACATGTGAGTGAAATGATGAAAAGAATTCAATTTTTTGGGTATAATAAATCATTTCGAAAAAATGGAAAAAATGGAACATGTTCTTCATCATTGGAAAAAAAGTTAATCAATTTGAAATAATATATCAATGACAAAAGCCGTTGAATTATCCAGGTTGTCGCTGATTAATGACATGGTTTCTACTAAAATCCGGGAAAACCTATAGTTCACTTCGAAGTAGAAGACCTTGATCTTCATTCCCTACAGTCTGTGAGATATCTTATTGCCCTTTATAATGTGATTTTTGAATTTTGTGCATGTAAATGCTTTCCTTAATATGCCTGACGATAATCCTCCAATGAAGATTGAAATTGATTGCAAAAAAAAAATTTATCACATGGAAAAACATATCAATCCATTATTTTGATTCTACCTAACAACTAACATGATAAGTACATACAGTCAGGACATTTCACATTACGTGCAGAGCCAAGTAGATGGATCTTCAATTAAAAAGAGCGAGAATATGTTGTGTACTGTAGGCCTATAGTTTCTACAACTATTAGCCAATGAGTCATCCTTACATTTGTACTCAGTTGGACCAAATATGATTTCTGAATGAAATCGGAAAGCAATGGCGTTGTGAAAAGAAAGTTGAAACTTTTCCTCCTGGAGGGTTGTGTCAAGGAGAACAAAGAAGAGCTAAAAGGAGTAAGGACACATCCTTGCAGTGTTTCATCCGCAGTCATGCATCGTAGCGAAACCATTATTTTCACTTGTCGTCTGATTTTTTCTAAACACTGCCAAAATTAACTTAATTTTTAAAATTACTAATTCATCCAAAGAAGTCGCAGAGTTCAATCGTTCATCCAAAAGCTTCATCCATAAACTGGACACCGTGTAATATAATGAACAAACTGTTTTGGTTATAAACTGCGATGAGGCTTCAGCTGGCAGACTATGAAGGGCAAAGCAGTCACTGTTTGTCACTGGCCTGATGCTGCCTTGTCACGTAGCTTCATGGTCATGACAAAATATTCGAATTTATCAGCTGCCAACGTCTATACGCACGTTCGACGTGTGTGAACCATGCAGGCAATTTTTAGTCTCTGATGACTAGAAAGATATGTGAGACTTTTGTCTTTAAGTTAGACACCAAAATGTAGATTATTTTTGATCGATGAATGCTTGCATGATTACACAAATGGTAGTAATTGGACATAGTATGACTATAGAATTTAACAACATAATTTTGCTTTAGGCGCATTTGCATTTTTTGATGAAAGAGAAAGTGAGGAATCTGTTCAATTCAATATCATTTGCATAACATCTCATGACATTCAATAATCTACAACAATAACAGATATTTGAATAATTTCATGGTACTTGCTACGAAATTTATGGAAAATAAATAACTTTTTGGTCTAAGCATTCATGAATTAAAAAAATTTGCTATGAATAACATTCACTACTTGCTGCTAATTAGTTGCTCCGTTCACTAGCACAATTGCTGAAAAATCAGCTCATATTAGTAAATAAACATCAATTAGTTTAAGCAACGTAGGTCACTCGCCATCTGCCGCTTTTGGATTTTGGACGCGCATTTCTAAAAAAATAAAAGCGATTTAGCCACAAAATCTCTAACTCACCAGAATATTTTGATATTATCGAGCGACGTTCCCGCAGGGAGCAGCTAGCAACTTGGATTATCGTATTCGGAATGTTCTAAATATAAGTTCAATGTTATCAATTATTAATAACATTTCTATGCATTTATGACGGTCAGTGCATGTAGATGACATAGATTGCGCAATAAGGCTGAGATATCCGTCAATGTCCATGGTTAATCGCGACACTTGTGTGTCGTTGTTGACTTTTTTTACTCAGTGGAGATCCACCTTCATCAGAAAGAATGAAACAGAAACAAAGAAATGGAAGACAGAAATCATAATGCTGAAGCGAAACGACTATAGAGTCTTTAAATATCTGGAATTCTCATCAAGCGGCAATAGAAATCCTGTAGCCACCAATGCCCGAATTAAGGAGGTGGCGGTCGCTGATGGTGAATATTGGTAATGAATTGTGGCAGATAACATGCACGGACACATGTTGCAAAAAGTTGTGCATGGAGTATGTTTGCAGGTGTCATGAAATGGAGCATCTTGCATCGATCACCTTGCATCCCTGTGCACTCAGATATAGTCCCTATTAAAGAATTGTTGAGAACTTTGGTTTGCTTACTGTCATACAATTATAGACCTATATAGCTGGCATTATAGTTTACTCATTGAATCAACAAAACTTTAACATCGAAGGGTATACCTCAGCAAATAGAGAGCGTCAATCTTTATAGCACTTAAGCTGAAAAGTTTAAAATACTATAGTTATGTCACAGTTCATTTCAGAATATTTGATAAATGCTGGTTGATGAAGATCAACGTGAGCTCGTTTTAATTGTTTGTAGCTTTCTAATATTTCTCTAAGCTTCTTATAAGAGGCCCAATATTTGAAGAATGTGGAGCCTCAATCTACTTCAAAATTTTATTAGGTTGATTGAAAGTTCAAATCCTACGAAATGAAGCTGTCTAATTGTGAGTAGGCCTAATTCCGCCAACTCTCGAGCAATGTGCAATGGGAATGCATTGCGGCTATAGTGGGAGGTGCATTATGGCAATTATTCTAAGTTTTGAAAATATAAATTGTCTCTCCAGATCTCTAAATTTTCAAAATGAAAGTTTTTTTAAAAAAATAATTCAAATACAATTTGCGAGCTTATTAGGCCGGTATCGCACGAGGTTTCGAATTGCATTGATCTCCTTTTTCTTTTGGTTACAAATATTTGCCACTATGAGATCAACATTACTGTACAATGTCACAAAAGATGCGGGTTGAAATGTCCTCAAAAGGATACAATGTGCATGAAACGGCTAAGCTCAAAATTTGAATGTGCAGCATGTACGATTTGCACGTTAGACATAGGCCTAATATGTAGGTGTCATGCAGATGTGATTTAAGAAGTTAGTACATGGAATGAATGTTCTTAATAAGGTAATTGTTATGGAACATCACCAACATATTAGAACAATTCTCTCATAAAGATTTTTGCTGTTCCCGAAGACTTTCTTAACTAACAAATGCATGTTGGATTGTATTCTAATCTGGATGAAAATTACAAGCTTCGAGAGAAAGCAGACGGGATGGGTTTTTAGACATGTGCTTAATTCAGTGTGAATTAAGACGCAATGACTTATAAGTATACGAGCTGATTATCTTTTCATTTAACATAACTCAGGGGTAACAACCACTTTTAGAAAACCGGTATTTCGGTGTTTGCGGAATGACAAAACTGGCATCATCGGTATTTCCGGTTATAAGATGGAAACACGAAGAGTTATCTGTAGCATATATTTTCATTGAATAAATCTTGTTGAAGGCAGCGAATGTATTAGGCACAGTTTGTGGCATTTAGGTATATAGGCCTATGAATGCGGTATGTTATGTAATCACAGCTTCGTCAATTACGAAGAATTTCTCTCCGATAAATGTTTCAGCGAATGAAGCACAACGTATCTAGTATTTGTCTGACAGCCGGTTGGGAAGCCAAGCCAATAGTGGAAAATACTCTCCGCTTCCACTGAAGTCGATGGAATGTTGAAAAGGCAGTTGTAAAAGTTGAAGATGAAATTCGAACTTGCTACTCTGATCTGCAGATGAAATTTCACTTGATATGACTGCATTGAAAGCAGCACCGTCATCTTCCGATGAATTTTTGTGCAACGATTCTGAAATTGCGATTTTCTAGTTATTCATTGCTTTCATCGCTTGAGATGATATCTTCATCTTCTATGCTTCTTCAGAAGATTGACGATCGATTGGAAATTAGTGGATTATCCTCTTCTTTTGTACAATTCAATCTCCTATTCAGCATTCGAAATATAATGTCTTTACACCAGTTCTCTTGTCGAGCATGGATTGCGGGTTGCGAAAATATTGTAACATAACCGATTGATTTATACAGTGATTTTGATGTGTTCTCGTTTCGATAGCTCTCTTCATTTCCTTAGCATTATTTGTACAGCAAAATTACACAATAGAAAAAAAGCAGAAAATAAAGGAAATCGCAAAACCAGTTTTCGGTATTTCTGAAAAGTAGATGATGCCGGTTAAAACGGCAACGGTAATGCCGTTTTTGTGACCCCTAATACAACTACAATATGATAAGCGTAATTTATTTCCCTTAGAAGTTTTCATGGCATTAGTAGGTAGCTTAATGATACGATGGTCATACAATCCGTTTCCTAAATCGGTGTACAACCCGAAAAGTTTGACAAAACACACTGAAAAAGTTGATGCGCATTTGAAAATTCGAAAAATCAAGATATTTTTAGTGATAAAGCCAATAGTGTTGTTTAACATCTATTATTGGGCACATATGACCAAGAAGAAACGTTATCTAACATCACAACTATTGTTGAATTTCATCAGTCAAAGTAAACCTTGTCCCAATCAACGGCATTCAAATCTGCCTAATAGAATAGTTCGTGTGTTGTCATTGTTTCGGTCTCAGCCACATCGTTGTACCAATACACACACTCAAATTTCTAATTTTTGTTTTCTTTATCAATAAGTCGATAAACATCTGTCTCTGACTGAGTAAAGTTAATTGAATAACAATTATACTATGCGTGTGATTTTTGTTAATTAGACGGCATAAGGCCGTATATTTGAGAAGATATGTCGTGATATTTTACTTTCATATTGTCTATAGCCTTTCAAGGCAATTGTTTAATTGTTTCCGTTGTATGACGACATGTAAAAGTTACGATTAAACATTAAGGAGCTCTTATGTCTGACAGTCGGAATCGCAGAACTCCATTAGTGTTTTTCTTCTGAAGAATTGTCCATTACTGCATACTACTCAATAAATATAGATCCTTTTCAAAATTCAATTATTTATTCAATAATGCTAAATTCTCTATGTTATGACTATTGGTAAATGTAAAATTATGCAATTAATTAAAATATTGAAACATTTATGTACATTCTGTCAAGAACTAAAAATTGACACTAGTGCTCATTAATCCAACCTACCTCGTCGAGAGAAATGGTTTCAGTCATCTCGCTTAGCTGTGCGTTCTAGCTTGTTGCAGAGGTCTGATGACGGGCGAAACTCGAGGCGAAAAAGTGACAACAGCGCGGGATGAGGTCCAAACTGCTGACCGTAACATAACTAAAGATCTCAAGCAGCTCCAGATGCAATTTCAAGACGCATTTCGACGTTATCGGGTAAGTATTTTCATCATTTCTAGTGCTGTTCTCTACGCTCGTGCCGTGGTGATGTAGTGAACTTAGTGAATGACTTGCTACAACCGCCAACGCTTGCTATTACAGGAAGCTTCTCTATCTTCATTAAACTGTCGATACAGTCAAATGTAGAATGATGTTGAGTTTGTTTTCAATCTGTTAATTTGATGAGTAATCCTAAAGAATTGCGACAGGTTCAACTGTTTAAACCCATTACAATAATTTTTCTTTCTCTAGTAAATAGAACTCTTTGCCGTTAACAGCTCCATAAAATGAGCAAGTGCGCGTTTGCCTGCTGAGCTTTCAGAGCAGTTTTCATAGAAATCTGAAGACTTTGTTGGGCAGCAGAGATATCGGCCGAATTGTAGGTTTTCACACGTATTTACGCTCCATCATAGTGTCTTTAGCCGTTTGCAGCTTGATAGCAACAAGGAAGTCATTCATCACACGTCACACGATGAGAATGCCGGTATAGTGCTCTGCCTCAGGTTATCGCTATACACTGTTCCCTAAATTTACTGGATATTTTTGTTTGACTAATGGAAGCAAGTCATATATTTCTGGGCAGTCGAGAACTGCACGCCTCTCTTTTGTTACATTGTTGAGTCTATCAGAGATTGCAAACGAAACGTGTAATCAATGATTGCCGCTGTCTCATGTCTCCTGATTTGTGTATCTAACTGGGCAAGCTGTTTTCTTTAATATTGAAGGAATTGGATTATTTTTTACAGGGTGATGACAAACTTGATGACAAACTTGATGACAAATGAATTTTCCATTTTGAAATTATTACTTTGCAAAAGGATGCTATGTACAATGGGTTTATCGATGGAATCAGCAAAAGCTACTGAGATTTATGTTTCTTTAAAACCTTAGCCTCAATTTAATATCAGATAGATTCAGTAAATAATATTATATATAACTTCATATATAATACTATTTATAATAAATTCTTTTACTTCATATATTACATGGTCTATGTAGGTGCCATTTTTTTTAAAAAAAAACAGGAAATGGAATGAACGACAGATCAAATTGCCACGCAGAAGATGTGCGACTAGCAAGACTCGAACCTTTTTTTTGGAAGCATGTGTCACTTGTTATGAGACACCATGTTCTAGAGTAAAATTTCATTTCTAGTTGAAACATGTCAAAATTATTTAGTTTATCATAGAATATTCGTCATGTCATCTATTGATTGATGCTTGAAGTGATGAAATGCTTGAATAGTATATATCAAGGACTGCGAAATTTAAAGCTGCCGTTAATCACAGAATGATATATCTACTATTTACCCATGATAACTCGCGACTTCCGACAAATCTGTAACTGTAACTTACTGTTTAACTTACTATTTAGAAGTGCATGGTAATAAATAATGGATGATTTTGAGGTAATTATGGATGGCTTTGAAGCGGCGCTGTGGCCTTGTGGTAGAGTGTTGTCTCTGTGTCCGGAAGACCTTGGTTCAAACCTTGGTCGGGTCAAACCTAAGACTTTTAGAAAATATGTTCTCTCTGCATTCTTGCTAAGCACTCAGGACAATAAGAACGAGAGTGGGATGAATGACAACTGGACCACATGGAAGAAAGTCTTCGTGCCTAATGTGCTTCCGAGTGTAAACAAGGTTCATTTTATTAACCGAAGGCCGTTAGTTAATGAAATCATCCATTATCTGTCATAATCAGTGGTGTCATGGAAAAATTTCCGGTGGGATAGCGCTCGATATCAATATCTTTTGCAAGCGTTTTTCAGTGGCTTTCGCACATCATAAATTTTAAATTTTATAAAGTTGTGTTCAAAGTTTCGATAAATCAATTGCTTATAGAGATAGACTTGTATACATTTACATTTATTTAATTAATTTATAAAACGAAGACAAGGCCAATGATAAAATGTATTCAATAGCTTTCGACTCCGTCTTCGTCAATTCAATAAAGCAACAACTACCTCTAACAGAGCAATAGGAAAAAGTTTGTTGCTTTTTCTTATTGACCTTATATTGATCATACGTTGGGTATCACTGCTATCGAAATCTGGGTTTCCAAAATTAGAGATACCATCCATGAACGTTTTACAACGCACTTCATATTGGAAGGCATTCAGATTGTTCTAAAAAACAATTATTTCAATTTTGAATCAACAACATTCTTACAAACTCAAGGCACGGCCATGGGCACAAAAATGTCGACAAGCTTTGCGACTTTAGCTTTGGGTTTCATCGAAGAAAGAAAGTAAACTTTTGCAAAAGAAATATTACCTGCAGTTGATTATGATACATTTTTGCAATCTTGGTGGAGATATTTAGATGATTGTTTTATTATTTGGTATAGGCCTAATTCATTCGGAGATATAAATCAGTTATATTCCTTCCTGAATACTCCAGACTCCAGAATAAAATTCACTTATGAAGTCAACGCACATCAGCTTCTTGGATGTTCTTGTTTACAAAGAAGACAATAAACTCGAAACTGATATATACTCTAAATCTACATATAGCCACCGTTATGTGTCGTTCAATTCCAGTCACCCAAAACATATACTGTGTAATATACCATACATCTTAGCTAAATGAATAAACCGAAGAGACATGTACTTCAAGAGATACATGCAAGACTTGGCTACCCCGAGGAACTGATAAGTGACGCGATTGCAAAATCCAGCATAACCGTCAGAAAAAACATTCAAGTGAAAATGAAGAAATCATTTCTTGTGTGAAAACGTACAACCCAAATAATCCTGATATATTCCAGCATATAATTAAACCTTCATTCTCGAGTTTAAAGCTGACTTCAACATTCAAAAATTATAATGTAAGGCCTTGCTATAAACAGCCAAAGTCTCTTTTAAACCTTTTGGCGAAATGGAATCGAGTCCCACTAATAGGTGTTCAGAAATGTAGCAACAAAAGGTGCGAATGCATTAATTGTAGGAACATCTTTACCATATCAAATAAATAGTGAAACGAAAGCCTTTAACATCAAACATAGTGTGAATTGTGACTCAAAAGACTTAATTTATGCGCTTCAATGTCAAGGATGTAAAAGCCTATACATAGGTCAAACTGGGGACTCATTACGTGCGCGAGTTCGAGTACACAGGCAACAAATACGCGATGCAAATTACCGAACTCTCTATGTCAGCAATCACATATTTGGCTGTACTCAAGATTTAGAAGTATATTTCCATGTCATGCTAATTCTAAAATTGCCACCTACTAGTACACGATTATACCGCGAGGAAAAAGAAAAACTTTGCATAAGAATTATAAATCCCACTCTAAATCGAGATTTATGACATCTCTCTGCCGTAACATCTCTATTGATTTCTTTGTTGATCATTTTATGTGTGTATCTAAGTATTTGAAAGATATCTGGAATTTATGTCAATATACCATTTTATGCCCTTGAGAAGCCTGCAATAGGCAGAAACCGGTGTCGGGCTTTCTGACAAACTAGTTTTTTTTCTAACATCTGGGTGTCGTAATTTTTATATAATATATACCGGTAGTGAACCATAGGAATCACTTCAATGTCATTTTCACTGGGAATGCGAAGATCAATGGTGAAATGCTCCTACTTCAGTGGTATTACATAGCAAATTAGATGGCCTTAATTATGTAATTAAGGCCGTCTAATTTGGATTTGGAGACATATGAACGACTTTCACAGAAAAATGAGATGTGAAATATCGGCGGACAACCCTACTTACTCAGTAACAATGCATGATGCAGATACATTTCAGATGAAGTTAAAAATTTCTGTAATTACCTCTGTACATGGATATCTCTCACAATTGCCTCTAAGCAATGATATCCTAATGCTTGTATCTTGATATTTCGCAATGTTTTGTCTGATATTTTTCCATTATGAAACATGACAAATCGTAATGTTAAATTTCACGTGGAACATTAAGATTCAAATTTTTGGAGATGGAAAGCGTAAAGTATTCACTCTCAAAGTTTATGCACTTTGATAAGGATGCGTCAGTTCAGACTAAATATAGCAGTATAGTAATAGTTGGTTGGTGAACAACACATAAAGATTTTGGTTAACTGAAGGAAGATAGACAAAAGCAAATGGTGACCTATCTGACTTACCTTCATTTTACAAGCATATTCCAACTACTTGCAATGCAATGCTTGCGTCAAATGCAATGATGTGCAAAATATGACAGGCCTATATTCCATCATCGCACATGTTTTTTTTTGTGGCATGATTTTTAGATATGATATTTTGAAATAGAGAATGAATGTCACATCACGTTCTGTCAAATTAAGTAAAATCTGATCAACATTGCAAACGTTTAATATTTATTAACCTTATGCAACCAATTTAATACTTGGCTGAATATGATAAAATGTATCAACGACGGACAGGTTGCAATCGAAACAAAAAGGCAGGATACCTAGCAGAATTTTGCAACAGAATACAATGTATTCGGTACATACAAAATGTATAAGAATACAAAATGACATGCGGCACAGATATCGCGACCTTTTGCTAAAAAATTCTTTTAGTCATCCAGAGTAGAGCTCCATCTGATACGTACAGAGAATGATAATTATCAAACATGGCTGATCATTCAACAAAAATGGTTGCCCTCAATGAGCGCACTAACAGATATCCATTACTATGCTCATTACCACAGGAAAACCAAAGTAATCGATAGCAAGTGCACCATAAAATTTTTCATAGCTGAAAGCCGAATTCTACACTAGAGCTTTTTTCTAAGTCAAGGTCTACATGCGTGCACCATCGACATGTCCATGCCATCAACTACATGTGCATCAAGTTGAAAGAGAGGTAAATATCAAAAAATATCTAGGTTATTATGGAGCTATAACGACTTCTTTGTGGGAATTATTAACTTGTAGACAGAAAGCTACACAATATCATGCATTGTATCTGGGATAACTGAACTTCATTTTCCTCACCGATGCTCTATTTTCCAAGAGAAAATGTATGTGTATCACTGCTTTCAAGTGGCAAACAGTGACTATGCTTTAAATCTGATAGAGCACTTTATTTTTACACTTAAAGAAAAGGTTTTCGTACTTTTCCCTCTTAAAGTATTCGACTGAAGCAAGGAACGAGGTTGGATATTGAACTTTCGGAGAATGCAGTTTACCCTATTCACGGCTGCTACAAATCTGCACGTCTGTTGAGCTCTACCCGATTCCTGCTTTTTTCAGACAGGATAAAAATGCACATAAATCCAAGCATTGGAGGGGACAGCTAATCGATTCCGCTTGATTATTCGTTCGACTTAATCAATCGCGCAATTCTTGAATTACCACGATTCTTTTTACAAAGTGACTTTTCAATGAAATTTGCTTGATGAGGAAAAGATTAGGATATTTTCCTATTTTCTCGTTCAACATTAGAAATAATTGCACTGAATGGAAGTGTGACACCTACGTGTAGCACCTATGTGCAGATGCCGAACCTGTGATGAAGCATAGCTAGGATAATAGAGAGGTGCCGTGTGACACGTCATTTCTATTCCCACACCACAGAAAATCTCTACACCATGGGATTCCCGTGGAAATCCTCACACATCACAAGAATGCATCATTCTATGCAATTTCACTAAACATGATCCTTTTGTACACGATTAATGCGATCATGCATGCTGTCAAGTATACGGAGGTCCTTTCGATTTTAAATCTCCACATTGAAAGCATGTAAAGTCATTGATAAGAATTAATGTCTGATTTACATCTAATATGCACACTATGAAGTTAAAACCGATCACAATTGTACTCTCATACAGCCTAAAATTTGCTGATGCTGTGTAAACTTCGGTTTCAATTGATTGATACATAATTACAAGATTGATGGAGAGGTGCAGGCTTGCCACTTGGTCTGTATTTACAGACAGGTCTGTAAAGTCTGTATTTGGTCTGTATTTCCTTATGAAGTCTGTAAGTCTTTATTTATATTTTGGATTTGGAAAATATAACTGTGGCGTAAATCATTGACTTCCAATGTCCGAGACTTCCCTCTCTCTTTCTAATAAAATGAAATGACACGTTATTGTTACCTTGATTTCAGCTTTGTGAAAACCTGCATTCGGTCAGTATGACATGTTTCTGTTATTGCCACTTGTTAATTTCATGAAGACCATAATCACTTGACAATTGATAGTCAACTACGAAAATCAAGTCGTAATCAATTTTACGAAAAATAATGACTAGGGAAGTAAAGTCATTGGGGACAATAACTGGTGAAAAAGAAGAACATGATGGATTGTCGTGCTCAAATCATAGACCTTACATCATCAGTAACGTCTACATTATGTCTTTCTTTGATATGATGACAAATTGCCGAAAATTCCGTCCGCAGCGTCTATGCGGATTATTTCCTTCTGACACAGAATGTAAAATGTTTTTCTTGCTGTTTTCTCTTGTGTGGTATTGTCTTCATCATACAGTGTTTGTTAATGATTTTAACTTTTCGAGAGAGGGAAGCCCAAAACGATCGATGTCGTCGATTTGTCTTTATTGGCAATAAAGCCAATAAAGAGAAATCGACGACATCGATCGTTTTGGGCTTCCCTCTCTCGAAAAGTTACAATGCCTGGCCCTTTCTTCTGTGAAAAAAAGTTAATGATTTTGTTCCTTTGTTACATTTTCTGGCGCAGTTGGATGTGTTGCTTGTTTTTGCTTATTTAGTCAATATTTTTAAATAAATAAATATTGTTTTGAACGCGTTACAGATCTTTCACTATTTCGTCATGTAAAGAGTTATTCAAGTCATAAATCATTCATATCGCATCATGGATGCCAATGTCTTAGACTGCGCTTCAATTTGAATCATAATTGTGCAATCTGCAAAAAGGTTAACTTATTAGTCATAAGTTATAAATGCGTATTCTGTAAAATAAAAACGCAAGACAATGGCAGGATGTTTAAAAAATTGAAGCTCGAGGAACCAAAATTTCTTGCGGTCGCACTAAAGCACAATATATTGCCGTTCATGCAATTGCCCCTTATGTACGTGAACAGATGACGTTGGAAATTAGCAACAAGTTATTTGCATTGCATGTCGATGAAAGTACCTATAATAAAAAAGTGCGATTGGAATATTGGATTGCTTATTTGTCTGATGGAAAATCACGTGAAGTGAAATATTTATGCACTCGTGAATTGAATGTAGAATTTGATGTTCTTTCCTTTCTCTCAAATTCAACCACAAAGCTCAGTATTGAATCTCTCAAGCTTGTTGATGCAGATGCCGTGTTCCGCACAACGATGTCTGTTCTTAGCGATTTTAATTTGGATGTTAACAACATGATTTACCTGATGACTGACAATTGTCCTGTAATGAGGGGCTGTCAAAATGGATTTGTGAAAAAATGTCAAACCATTGTCCCAACTTAATTTAATATTGATGGCTGTGGATGCCATAAAATGAATTTACTTCAGAAAGATGCTGCCAAATCAAACACAGTCCATCAGATCATTACCTTCGCAGAAAGACTATCTGATTTCATGGACAATAAGCCGAAGGTGCAGTCGATACTGCACCAATGTCAAAGTCTCATCGGTCTTCCTCGAATAAGTGATTACTGTGGAACGCGATTCCTCTCACTCTTCCGTGTGATCAGTTCAGTGTGTGCACAATACAAGCTCTTGCAGAAAATTGTCTCTATTTCAAAAGAGACTGATGGACATGAATTGAAGTTACAACTTACATCTTCAAACCTTTTGGTTCACCTTGATCAGTTCATCATTCTCACTGAACCATTATATACATTTACGGTCAAAACTCAGTCTCAGGATATGACACTGTACGATTGTTGATGATAGAAGTTGTCTCCAAGCTCTTGAATCGACTCGGCTACTGTATGTCGTTGACCCCCAGCTCCTACTACCAGGATTTGTATCGCAAAAATGAACCAATACACTTTCCTCGAAAGAAAACGGAGTTCAGCATGTCAATCAACTACCCAGATGTACAGGACGCAGCGGACTCTCTGTCGAAAATCGATCTAAAGAATGTAAAGGAACAATGGGACCAACATAACGAACATCAACTTCAAAGACTACTGCGTCGTTTTCAAGAATTTTTGACATCTGATATTGTTCGCAGATGTCATCTCATTCATACCAGTGAATATAGCGAGAAGTTCTTGAGATCTTTTCAGCGATTGTGCGATGCATTGAACATGAACAGAATCAAGGCAGTAGACGAATTATCATTGATTCGAGTTCAAATGAAGGATACAGTATCATTAGAGAAATTGTTTGCCGAGGGTAAACTAAATGACAGTCAGCACATTTCCCATGTCGTTGAGGTACTTCTTTTGTCGCTCCCTCATAACATGGTTGTAGAATCTGGATTCTCTAAAATGAAGACCGTTGAATCGATTTATCAGTCCAGAATGGATGCGGCAACATACGATGCTCGACGCATTATCTGTTCGCATTTTGACAGGAAAAATTTCGAAGCATTTCAAGCCTCCCAAAACCTCATGAAAATGATATCCCAGGCTTCCGCTCAATACAAACTGCTTCAGAAAAAGAAGTCAACCATAGAACTTCCACAACCGCTGTCATCGTCCAAAGAACGCGTAACTGGCGTTTACAAGCGCAGGACCACTCAAACGGTTGACAAAGAACTGAGCAATATAAACGAGGAGTTGGCTGCAGCTGAGCAAGCGGTTGAAGAGATTCGTGCTAAAAAAACTGCGCCTACAATCAGAGCGAGAGTCCAAAATGTCACATCTCGATTCAGATAGTCAAAAAATAATCGATTCTATGTTTGCTAAGTGAACGATAAGTCCAATGTTAAGTCATGATATCATACGAAGAACTCGTTTTTATCTCTCAATATACTTGTATTTGTTGCAATATCAAAGCTTTCTATTTTCTCAGTCAGCATTGCATGTACATTTCGTTGTTGTTTATGAACAATGAAATCAGAGTCTGTACTCTGGCTACAGTTGAAAAGCTTGATAGGCTCATGTGTCCCACAAATATCTCAATCTTAAGTTATTCCATTTCACATGACAATTGACACCATTTTTTATACTACTAAGATGACCCATCACCAAGTCTGTATTTTTGTCTTTGCGAAGTGGCAAGGCTGGAGAGGTGGCAAATGCCTGATAAAACATGGCTGATAAAGACAAAAGGAATCAAAATTTGGAAATGCAAATACTAGGTAGCAAAAAGCGGCGACCAAACGCTAATCGACGCATGTCGGATACTGTCCCCGTTTTAATAGCCACGAACTCGACTATACAAAAGGCGGTTTTAATGCACCATAAATATTGTAGCGATGAATCTCGGTCTCGAATTTTCTTGAATAATGAATGAAAAGTTTCTCACTTCATTTTGAACCACAAACTGATGCGCTGTTACAAATTGATGGACATGTTACTATTTATGAATATTTATTATGATTGAATGTCTTCTATCAAATTTCTATGCAAACCATCAATGATGGACATACGGATATCGATTTGATTCATCTCCTTATCAATGAAGTATCTGGAAGAATTTTCCGCGTCCGTCTGACTGCAATCAGATGCAAATAAATGGCAAACTTGGCATTGAGCGCGAAGATTTGGGTTTAACTCTGGGGATCTTATTTCCATACATCCAAAGGGTCATCTGAAAAGCACAATTGTACTTCTGAGTATTACGTAAAAAATGATCGGACTCTGGATTGGATTGATGCAATAACTGGGTAATTGGTTCATGGGCAAATTCTGCTGCCTGACAAACTGTGCATGTATTACCCATAATACCTATCGATGTGTGAGACGTATATCATATCGCAGTGCTAGTGGATTATCTGAATTTCGAGCAATCGTAAGTGCTTCCTCATCTAAATCGTGGTGGGCTAATCTATTACGCTTGACTTTCGCATATTGCTTGGGACATCGTCCTGTCCTATATTTGTTGTTCTCTTTGGAATTTTCCTAAAAATTATTGATCAGAAGTATAATACGATTACATTATTACGGTACGCATAATATCAATAAATAAGAAAAATCTTATATCAAATCATAGAAATCTGAAGACGAAAGTGTCCTTTTCTAGCACGCTGGAAAAGTATTTAGAAATATATTTTCGAAAGTTATATTACGAATGAGTGGACAAATAATATACGGTATTTCGAAAATTTAATGAAACAGTTTTCAGGAATTTTACAATCTCTGTTTAACAGCTGATGAAATAAAGAATTTGAATACACACTGAAAAGTTAATATCTTGGGAACATTTTTTAAACAATTATTTATTATAATTTAAATATAATTATCTTGTTTTCAGAGTTAATTGAATCTAAAACAATCTGTGAATTTTTACTAGAAGATTGATGAGTAATATTAGTGTCATTCTTCTCTGGTATTATCGGAGTTTTGAAAATAATATACCGGGATTGTCAGTTACTTACATAGATTATTAACTTGCTGTATTACGTGTTTTGATCGCTCAAATATTACGTTTTGAAATCACTCATGGATTTTATCGATGGGAACTATTTCGTTAATTGAATCAATAATTTCCCTCTATTTAGGGTGTTGACTGAATATTTCTAAATAAGTTCTGTACACATAGATATTCACACGTTCATTAACGAAAATCAACCAGTCAAACGAAGTTAGTGTCGAATCTACAGAATATTCTCATTATCTATTTTTTTCGGAATTATCATGCAATTATGCAAAGAGCATAATAATAATAACACATTTAACCACAAAATCCACACAGTGTGTAATCAATGTGGATGTAATGACACATCGGCAATGCGAGAGAAGAAATGAGTTTTCAAATCCTTCTTTAATTTCTGCAAGTCTGGCTGGTTTCTCAAAGTTGTTTATTCCAGTTTCATCTGACGCCTCTGTGGCAACGCGTTTTAGCAGTTGTTCAATTTCTGATTTTTCTTTCATCGCCCTTTCTTTTCTTTCATTTTTTTTAATTTGTAGGTTGTGACAACATAGAACGCATACACCTAAAAGAATTTCTGAATGAAAAGACTGAGCACTGTGCAACCATATCCACTTGAATAATCGCAGCAAACTTCGCATAGTGCTTCAAACAAGGTAGTCAGTGTTTCATCGTTGTCAATCTCGCATATCAATCGCCAGGATGTCATCGTCTTATGCAACGCACCGAAATCTTCGATAGCTATCGAGAAACGATGAGTTTCTCGTTTGACTTTCTGTGAAAATGTTCAGTTGCTAGAAATTTCTTGTCTGAAGTATTGAAATTGAAGAAGCTTTTGTGCAATTAACTCAGGGTTGGCTTTTGCCGGCTAAAACTGGTTTTTGCCACTAAGTGGTAAAAAACCCGGTAAAATTCGGCAAAAACTGGTAAAAACCGGCTAAAACTAAAATTCAGAAAAATCAGTCTATTTCTTCACGAAATGATCGACAGCAAGTTGGGGTTTGAGTGTTACGATGTATGCGTGTTTGCAGATTGCAACTCTTATCTTGGAAAAAAACATGACATTCATTCTGTGATAGAACCACATGATGTGTTTTTATCACGAACGACTTACAATGCTGTCTTTGTTTACGATTGCTCTGTCCTTTTCTTATGATTTAAGAACAAATGTAGACTTCAGCACCATTTTGGCTCATTGGTTCATGTAACAGAAGTTGCTAGATGCTCGCAGAATTATCATCAAATGAATGAAAAATGAAAATAAATATATGAATAAAACTGGTTTATAAATAGAACTAAATTAAGCAAACCACTTTCTTCATGTGGACGAGCTTCAATAATGTCACTGTATCTTCTGTGTTGAGTGTTCAGCAAGAATGCAAAGTGTATTTTAATAGTAGCCTAGGTTTCATCAGATCTAGATTTCAACCCAAGTCTCATGAACGCTGAGAGAACACTCTATCAAAAAGCCTCTGCACCGGAAAATGTCAGCTCCCAAATTATGCAATTTGCAACTGTCACTTAAAATGCATTTCTACCTTTTAGAAATATACTAAATGTACTAATGCTTGTGAATAGCAGAAAATCATGATCTGCAAGAACAAATAATAATTGAATGACATATTTCGGAGCAGAAATCTTGATAAAGTAAGGTATAGTGTATGTCTGAACAGCTTCAGTTATAATCTCTATAAAACATTTTCAGCAAGCTGCAAAATTGATCTGGTTAATAGAATCTGAGAGCGACAAACAATTGTGACATTGTGTGATATACAAGCTTGTTTAAAAGTTCCTGAAATTTCCATATTTTGAGCTCAAATCAAAACTTTAATTTCGGTATTGAATTCGCTTAGCATAGCCTAATCTTCTAAATGTGTGAGGGTAAGTTACCACCATGACATGAAAAATGTTGAAGGGCAAAATTTTTAATCTAGTCCTTCTGGGAGTGAAGGATAAATTTCATAGTAATCTTCGTGTAATCACAATGTAATATTGCAGTTCAGATATCTGAACCGCAATATGCTATAAGGCTGAGGGCCGTCAGGCACGAAGCCATAGCTTATTGCGGTTCTGAGATCTGAATTGCAATATCATTGTGTTGAGGTTATCTATGATTGAACCACAATATGCTAAACAGGTATATTGCGGTTCAATATTTTAACATTGAAAGATATACGAACCTAAACACAATGGGTATGGGACATTTGCCACAGATTTAGAAGACAAGCTATTCTATGAGATCAGCAGGTAGGTTAATGGTAGAAATCCGAGGCCAGATTTCTACATTTTCCTACCGTTCTAGCTTCATGGAATGCCTGTTTTCGATCTTTATATAGAGCCAAGTGATTTCCTTCCACCATGGACGTCTGTTGCATCTTACAATGAATGAAATTTGCAAAGCAACAAAAGGCGTGGACGCTTAGAAGAATGCACAGCAGCTTTATAACAATAATTCTTTATTCTTTCACCTATATTTGGAACATATTCTTGATTGAAATATGATATTGACAAGGTTTGAATAATAAAAACAGGCCTAAATGTTTATCCAATGATTAAAAGCAAAATGAACTTATTGCGACTAAAGTTCATCAATAAAGAAAAGAGTGACGATGATTCTTTACATTGGATGTACCCAAAAAACTGAAGTAGTAATACTGGAAAAATAGTTTTAGCCACTTTCTGCCAGTTTTAGCCGGAAAATGGTGACAAAAGCTGGTGGTTTTTACCATGTTTTTACCGGTTTTTACCAGGTCGTAAAAACCAGGGTGGTTTTTACCGGCCAACCCTGAATTAACTATAAAAGCGAAACCGGTCATTCACTCAGCCTATTTTACACATATTATCATCAGAGGGTTCGGCGTGAGGGTCATGAAGAAAGTATCTTCATCATTATATTGCATTTTGCATATGCGCAAAAGGCTACTAAATAGCATTGATTGAATTCCATTCCCCTTAACGATTTGTAATGAACTTTATAGAATAGACTAATTCTCTATTCTCCAAATAGCAATCAATGAATTCATAGGTATAGAGGTACATATTGTGTTTGATTTGGTACAATATCATGAAAGGAGGATAAAAGGACCAGAGGACCCACATAGCTGGGGTATATGAACTGGTCCGGCTTTATGGGGATACGGTGCCGCCATGATTCTTTTCCATGGGTGCATAAGGGTAAAAAATATAAGATAACTGGAATGTTGTTGAGTGTCTGAAATATTCTTGGTATTTTTGTATTTCTTCGTGAGTTACACTCAGCTTCGGCTCCGAGATTACAATGTGTAGATTACAGTAGGGACGACATTTTTCAGTAAATTCTGAAATTTCCGTAAATTATCCAAAATTTTTCTTGGGTCTGGTCATTTGTTAAAAAATCTATAAAAGTATAAGTTGGGGCATCAAGATTTTCTGAATTTTTGTAAATGGTCTAGAAATATAGATGTCATTATTTCTTCCTAGTCGCAGTTTATCAAACATTCTAAGAACTGTGGACCGAATCAAAATTTCATGTTCTGCTGATACGTGAAGCTTTGTTATTAAATGTTTGACATTGGACCACTGATAGTGTGGCATTCAACAAACTTCTGTCATGTTGTGGTATCAGAGATATGGGAGCTATTTCTGAGATAATGAGATATTTTCACAGTTTTGAAACAGATGTTCATTTTTTTATCCTCATATTTGAAAATAATTTGTTTTTTCCTCGACCAAGAAGTTGAGGATAAAACGTTTTGGTCTTAGTTGGTACTAGTGTAGAGCATTGAGCATGGCAATGTTTGTGTCTGTATGTTCGAACAAAGATAACTTTGGATCTTTTTATTGCTATATTGTGATGCAATAACAATTAACGAGAACGTTTTTTTAATGAGACGAAAGAATTTGACGATATTTCTTTGAGGCTAATTTTTTTAAGTGCCAAGGTTCTTAGATTTTATCCTACGAGAGAGACAACACAAACACCCGTTTAATGGAAGCCCAACTCATCCAGAAATATTCACCGCATATAAACTCCAAAGAAGAAAAAGAACAATACCGCCATTTTTTATACTTATAACTCAGGAAGGAGCATTTGTGACCTTCATAATTCATTATATGTGCTGGTACACCATTTATAATTCTATGGTAGACTTTATCTCTATCTATGTGTTGTTTATGTCTAACATAATCCCTTCATGAATTTATACATATCCATGTCACCATGTAAGTTTGAATTGCAAAGCTTGTCTCCCTTTCAATACCCTGAAGCGGCCTAAGTAGGCGAAAATTTGGGATAATAGTTAGAAATCTATAATAACAGTAAGGCTTTTTCTCACATTGATGTCAATGAATTTCTTCGTTTTGGGGCCAGGCACACATGAGGTCTTCTCGAAAGCCAGAGATTCAAATTTGTAGGTGTCGGTCAAAGACGGGTATTTCCTCCTTTTCCATAATTCATCTGTTTTAGCTGCTCGCCCTGGTTGAATGCTTGTGTTGTTGACATTTGGCACGACAAAGGTGTCTGTCACCGTAGCATCCCAAACAAGACATTTACCATAAAAGAAAGGGAAACTGGTTATGCCATCTGTCCTTTTCCATTTCCACGATGTAACCCTTGTGGTTCTAAAATGGCAGGATAGCCTGCAACAGTTGGATCTCTTTTCACAATTTTGTTTGCTTCAATGTGACGTGGAATCCGTCCAGAAGTAAGTTTGCAAGACAGGATGGTAGCCCTTGTCGTCGCTACTATATCTTCACTTACACTTACAAAGTCACATAGCACGATCACCAGTTCTCAAAGAGGTACCATATCTGAATTCCTCACTGTCCAATGCTGTACCTAATTGGGGAATTGGCAGTGCAGATAGCCAACCGCGAGATTTCGATGATGCTGCTGAACGTAATCTTGCTAATTCGAATTGATCAACGGCTTCTTCCAACAATCGGTCCAATCGTTCAGAAGCTGCAATAAAATCCCACATTTTCTGGAACTCGGGTTTTGTGGCACTACTTGATGACGCGACGAACATTCAGTAACAGCTGTTTGTCTGATATCTGCTGATCCAGTGTGATTTGAAAGGATAGAATCAATCAGAGGATTTGCTGCAGGGCAGACGATGCATAAGCAGGCAATGCCACATCAATTGCTCGCCGAATCAATAGCGCCTCTACAGATGGGCTACCTTGCTTGCAGCCAATTAGTCTCAGAAAAGTTGACGTTTGCTATGTCTACAACACCCTTTCGAATGGAGGAGTCAATAAATTGCAGATCAATGACATTGAGATACGCTGTTGTTGTTCTTAGTATGTATAAAAAGTTCGGTATTGTTGATCTTGCCCATGGACTCTTAAACGTAAGACATGATCTGTACGAGTGCATGATCTTGCCCTTTTCAGAGGGCAAGATAGATTTTCATAGAAATATTGGTTTAATCACATTGGTTACTGGACATTTGCTATAGATTTAGAGGAAAAGCTATTCGATGTATCCAGCAGGCAAGCAAATCGCAGAAATCCTCCTCAGCTGCGCGGTCTCAGGGCGATGTAGAAATAAAGTACGATTGATAGTGAAACAACGATGAATTATTCAATCGTAAAAGGTCTACTATTAATCGGACTAACGATCAATCGTCAGTGAGCGTAGAATGAAATCAATCATTGCGACGATTGATCTTTAGCTTTACGATTGATCGTACGCTATGCGATCATCGTTTCTATGACAACGTCATAGTTTCTAACACTGAAATTGCTTCAATTGAATCACCTAACTTTCTAAGCAGCGTTGAATATCATTGTTCATTTTATGCGTGAAAAAACGAAAATGACTACAAGCACATGCAGATCGGCAAAATGGAGCGTGTTGGAGATCGATGAGCTGTTGGTGTGCATTGCAGAATACAGACATAAATTGTTTGGAACTGCATGTCACTCATCCGCAGAAGTCGAAAAAGTAAAGCAGAAGTATTGGCTTAAAACTGCTGAGCGAATATCAAATATCGGAGTAGCTGTGAGAACATGGAAGTGTGTTCGAAAGAAGTGGCAAGACTTATCTTGTGATGAACGAAAGTATAAACAGTTGTCATCAAAAACAGGTTGGTGAAATTTAGATATAAGTTAGTATTCATAAATAGGTAATTTTCTATTTTCATTTTTAGGAGGTGGACCGAGACCGAGACCCATATTGGAGAAAACATTGAATGTCATTCAAAAGGAGATGAAGGATGGCATCATAGCTGAAGCAGAAGGAGATTCTTTCGCCGAAAACCAAGGAATGGAAAGCGATGATTCTTCAACTTCGTCAGTGGAGGCTGTGAAGCCCTTGAAGACCGTGGGTGCTGCAAAGCCTTTGAAGACCATGAAGGCTGCTGTCCTTGAGAGAAATCAAGGGGCAGTGGAGATGACGATTTGAAGTCTCTCATTCAGATAGAAAAATCAAAACTCGATGTTTTGAAAAGTATCGACGAGAGTCTGAGATGTATTGCGCAGTGTTTGTCCAACAAGCAAAGTTTTGTACACGAAGATAAGGAGAATTCTTGCTTTCTTGTCGATGAGGGACAAATTTTCCAGTCTTTGTAGTGTTCCTAATAGATTTTGAGTTACCGGTAGTGCTTCGTTTTTGTTTCATTTTTTAATGTGAAACATATTGGGGCAAAATGGAAATGTATAGGCCTTTTGTGATTCAATAAATAATTTTAAAAATGGATAATAGGTCATCAATTATTGAATTAAGTAAAATTAATTAAGTTAATTGATTGTTGAATTAAGTAGCCCCGCACGAATCAATACCGTTGTAATTTACTGATTTGATCATAATGAATAGCATTTTCGGTTTTAGTCAATAGTAATGTTGGGTAGTCTCACAACTTAGCAATGCTGTATGTAGCATAGTTAGCATATTGTCGGATATATAAAAGCAGTAGACGCAGTAAAAATTCGATTGTTCCATCTAACACAATTTATATTTTGACCTACATTATGATATTTTGTAGGACGTATACATCTCTGTCCAATGATCCATGAGGATCATTAATTGCTTCTTGCACGTTACCCTGATTTACATAGTGTAGCAACATCATGATGCTCTGGTTCACCCAATTCTTTGGAAATGTTGTATAGAACACAGCAAGCTAGAATTACATCACATGCGAATGAAGGACTTAAACGAAGTCCATAAACAAGACAAGGAAATTTCTGTTTTAGTTGACCAATAACCTGTTCGATAACAACCCGACCTCTTCGATGTCTTTTATTGTATTCGATTTCTCTTGGGTGGGTAGGGTCAGCAAATGGAGTCATCATCCAAGGGCGCTGATAATAACCAATATCGCCCAGCAGGAGTCCGTGTCTATTTTCTCCTTCTCCTTCCATTTTCCCACCAATTGAAGAGTTCTTGAAAATAAAGTTGTCATGGACACTGCCCGGCCAACGAGAAACCACATTTGTAATGCGATATTTCGAATCACAAATTAACTGTGTGTTGATAGTATGGTGGCCTTTTCTATTCACAAATGACGGCTCCGCGTCTTTCAAAGGTGATTTATAAAGCAATATATGTGTGCAATCGACGGCACCTAACACACCTGGTAAATTGAAATGCTCCCGAAAGTCACTTTTAGCTTGATTGGCTTCTTCAACACCAGTTGGGAAATGAACGTATTCGTGTAGCTTTGATTTGAGAACATTCGTCATTTTCCGTATGACGAGACCTACTGTCGACTTCTCAACACCAAATATTTCAGCCATCACATGATGCGGACTACCAGTTCCATAAAATCGAAGGGCTATAAGGAGCTGCGACATCGGTGAGAGAGGGCATGTACGACGTGTGGCATGCGTAAGCTTATCACCGAATAAACGAATTAGGTGATTCAAACCACTCCTACGGAAGCGATAGTTCCGCAGCAGCTCGTGATCTTTCAAATACGTCAGAGGATCTCTTCTATCATGAAGCACACGTTGTCTGCGTAGAGACGTTCGTGTTGCATGCGAAGACAATATTGTCCATGCTGCAGCCACCATAGCTAAATGTTGATTCAATACAGAATGAATAACGATTAATGTTGGACTATCCACGACGACCTTTAGATTACCCGTAGAACTACGATTGATTTTCACAGAAATCTACGATGTCGATTAATTGTTAAAGTTGATTCTACGGTCACCTTAACCAACGATTAATCGTATAGATTTCACGATGGATCAATCGATTCTACGATTGAATTTTACGATTAATATTAATCGTTGAGCTTCTTTCTACATCGCCCAGATCTCTACATTTTCTTCCCTTTCTGGCTCATAGAACAGAGACTTCTAAATTAGAATTCGAAATTTAGAAGTCTATGCATAGAATACCTTACTTCTAGCATGCTTCGATATCGATTGAGACTCATTGAATGATTTCACTATATAGGCATCAAATTCAGCAGCTGTGAGAATGTATTAACTATGGCAACAAAAAGGAGAGTGTTTTGATTTGATTGTCGGTGTGAATCATATTGTTCGTTATCCATGGATCCTGTGGCTTATTTTGCAACGGGAAGCAATGAAATGTAGTTGGTAAATTTACTGTATCTGCCATTCTTACCGATACACAAACAGAGAGCATTTGCTCAGCATTTTACGCTGCCTCCACAAACATATCGCTGATGATTTGAAATGCACTAATTAACGACGCCTGTAAAGTAAGAGTAGCAAGATTACAATGCATGTAACGTCTGCATGAACAACATCGATTCAAATTATCAGCCTCATTTCGTATTACAGGGTTAAGGATATCTGATCAGATTTCTGTCCAAATGCTATATTATAGAAGTCCATGCTTCTAGCAAAACTTCTATGCTTCATAGAAGTTAGCTTTTTGCTGTTACTGCCTGACACATTTTATACAACATCGCTGAATAAAAGATGAATTTCTCCTTGATTGATGATTTTAGAACACCGAATTCAACATTATCTATTGTAAAGGTATTTATCATACTGGTACTTCTCATCATTACCTTAGTGTCCAATGGCATTGTAATCAGAATAATCCAAATGAGAGTCGCAAGGGCAAATAAAAGGCGGTCGACTTATTTCGATTATCTTATTATCATGGAATCAGCAGCAAACATCGTGTGCTTATCAATATATTGCGGCGCAGTATTTTTTGCACAGGCATTTGGTTTCTCTCTCAAGCAGTCCTATGATGTGTTTTGCAAGCTGAATGTCGCTATAGCATGTATTTTCTATGCAATATCACAAGACATTAACGTTTTGATGACCGGAATACGATTTATCATTTTGAAATATCCGACATTTTTTAGAAATGTGTTCAACTTTAGGAACGGCATGATTGTAACTATGCTCACTTTACTTGCATCAATTTTGCCGGGTCTAGGTTCCATGTGTACTTCATTTATGATCCGAAAAGTCGAGCTTGGACATTACAAACAATTTTGCAAAGCTTCAAACATACCATTTATAATATTCGGCTTTCTTCATATCTTTCTACCATTGATATATACGTTCGTTGTCGTTTTCTTAGGGCGCGAGCGAAAAGCAGCTGCGATTAGTGGTTTGGTAGTAAATAGCCAACAATTATCGGTTTTGACATTGCACAATAATGCTATTGCAGTCTTGAACGTTATACCAGTAATTCCGGCAATAATTCTCATTCCGTTACTCAAGTTTACGAAAACCCAAAAAGATGATGGTCTCCTCGGATTTTCAATGACAATAATAGCCTTCATTCCAAAAGCATTAACTTTGCTTGTGTTTCTCTGCTATTCCGCTTCCTTCAGAAAAGACTTTCTCCGAATGTTTCCACGAGGCAGAACTGTTTCGACAAGATTTTCAAGATTTTCGACGAGAATCGAAGAACTCATGGAAGGAGGGACGACATTTTTAACAGATGCTTCACGACTAGAGCCACCCTCTGCTATATCCTCAGTGACCCAATTTTACGGGGTGGGGTCCACAGATCGAGCTGGTCGATGACTTGTCATTTCCATGTTCTCCGCTGTTCATTCGTTTTTCCTCAGACTATGACTTTTTATTTCAATAAAGCGACAACGAGAGAATTTCTTAAAAACACGACGTTTTCTGTGATGCTCTTGATGACTGATGTCGAAAGCTTTGCACAAGCAAAATTTTCATAGAAAAATATCGCTCCGAAAATGCTATAACGCTATACACTATATAGCTATATGTAGGACTTAATACCTGGGATATTAATTTTGGGCACAATTATTTTGAAAAAGTAAAATAACTGAAGATGATTCCAACTAACGTGGAGAAATTTGATTGATGAATCGATAAATACGGCAAATAATGCAGTATGTAGCTCGAAGACTGAAAAAAGCCGAAGCATCAGGATTGTCTTGGAAAATCTTATTTCCATTTTCATTCCATAGATGGTGATGGCAATTTCCACTAACATTTTTGTATGTGTTTTGAGAAGGTGCTAAGATTGTCTTTATATAAGGTGCTAAGCTCCCTTTATACTCATCATACACCGTGTAGATTCAACTATTGCAAATTTAGTTGTAAATGCGTCACATTAAATTGAAATGACCATCTCACTTTACTCGTCAATGTATTATTAGGCCGGAGGCACACAAGAAAAGCCATAAGCCGCAAAAGAAGTTCCTACACTTAAGTTTCAATGAGAGCTGGCACACAGAATAAGCAATCAGTCATAAGCCGCCTTTGATTACGGAGGCACACAGGAGAAGCCGCAAGTCATAAACCACAAGTCAAAAGCCATAGGTCATAAGCAATAAGCCGTCATCCGGTTTCGAATCATTGGGCGATTTCTGCCTGCTTGTATTACCTGTCATGAGAAAAAATATTGTCAAAATGAATTATAGCTGATGGCATATGGAGGATTGTAACGTAGCTTGCAAACGATGGCTTATGGCTTATTCTGTGTGCCTCCGGTCTTATGTGGATGATTAAGTGAAAATAAAAAAACCCAAAGTGACCCACAGTTGAAGTATTAAATTGTCTTTTGATAAAGGGAGTCTAGAACTTAAGAAAAACTCTACAGATGGATTGAGTGAAATACCCATGTCACATATGGTCAAGACATAGAAAGGCAGGGCATTTGAACGGTCATATTTTTCCCCGCTCGTTCGATCTTCCATTCATTAGCCTTTCAGACAAGTTCGTTCCTTCACCGCTCAAATGAGCTATCACCCCCGTTCTGTTCGTTCATGGCATAAGAACCCGTTCAATCGTTCTTTTTAAGTCAAAATAATGTTCGATTGTGATGTACCCTATATAGTGCTGTCGAACCTCATTAATAGCAAATAAGTATCTGTGACGGTCTGAAATTAGCGTGCAAGTAACGATGGATTGTCATTACCGAGGCTTCAATTGTCTCAGTTAGGTCATGTTAAATTTTGTTAAAGCTGCGATTGAATGTTCCCATTCTACTAACGAGATTCGACTGCGATTACTTTTGGTGAATTCTATGTATCGGTATTTACTATTCAGTAACTAATTATTAATAAGAAAGCAGGATAATGTATAGATAAAGTAAAACAACCGAATGAGTCTAAAATGCCATTCAGTACATGTATGATGTATATTAAGCACAGTTCACAGTATGCTACGTAGATAACGGAGTGTCCGAATTAAGTTGTTATGCTTAGTGATGCACCTGAGCTGGGATCAGCATTATATGTTACTGCAACATGTATGGATTACAACGCTACAAATTTTAAAAAAGTCGATCAGTGAATTTTTGAGAAATCGCCATTTGACTACTTTTCCTGGAAAATTTAGTAGTAGTAATTTACCGAATGAGAACGCACACCGAGAATCGTCTGTGTGTCTGTCTGATTTGCCTCAGAAAGGCTAAGGAATTGAGGCCTATAACTGAAAAACTTGTCGCTCTTGATAAAATACTAAATGGCTAGATAATGCCCACGACTGGATCTATTTGTGGCACTTGCCGGTCTTATGTTATTCGAAAGCAGCAAGGAAAAGCAATGAAAGAAATAGAAATTTTTGATCATTCGATACTTGGAATAGTTCCCCCAACAACTAGATTCACCGCAGCGAATTGCTGTACATGCAAAGTATGTGAAACTGCACGTCAAACTATCGCCGCTCCTTGCTCATCAGCGTCTGAATACAGAATTCCTGGTAAACCTGACAAGCTGTGCTCTGATTGTTTATCAGTGATGTCGTGAATTACATAATGATTGCTCACAATCAACTCTACTTTTCAACAAAGTGGGTAGGCCTATTTGTGAAAAATCTTCTAGTCCTTCAGCAGATCATTACGCGTCTGAGGTAATCCGTCGGAATGTGAGCACTATTTCTAATGGGAACACAATTCAATTATCAAATGTGCTTGGTCGTCCAACATCTATTATTGTGATCAGTCATCTCAAAAGTGGGTAGTCAAAGGAGCAGTAGACCTACCTTCTCAACCAACAGCATGTAGAATATTCGTTTAGATTTGGGACTAAGTGCCCATCAAACTTTACAGCTTGGGAAGAATATAAGACATAAGCTCTTTCTCATGAAGTTCTTACGATGAGTTTCCACTCCTGTAACAATCTTCCTTTATCAGCCTCAGCCTGAATTCATTGAATGCATCGACTATTAGAAAGCTATCATCAGTAGTTCAATCTATTAGTCCATATGATTTGGGGTGTCAAAATTCATTCGATAAGTACATGTACATATTAAATTACCGTTCAATAACGTTCAATCAAGCAAAAAAGCCGTTCCTTCCGATCACCGTTCATCGGCTTCTCAGACATACCGTTTGATAATTCGTTCATCGGCTTCTCAGACATACCGTTCGATAATTCGTTCATCAGAAAAATAAAAAAATACCGTTCAATCATTCGTTCAGACCGTTTGTTCAAAGGGTTGTCAAAGGGTTACTATTGTGTAGCAGAGCTGAACGTTAGTCACATGTTTGTGAATCATGTGACTGCTGTCAAAATTAGCAAGAAAGCTTTAGGACGCGGTCGTGTCTCTTCTGTTCTGCGTGTTTGGCTACTCATCCGTCGTTTGTTTTCATCCTCTTCCAGTGTATCGGTCTAATTTGTGTTGCTATCTTTGTGTCAGTCTGCGCATGCGCACAACTTCACCAGCGGAACACAACTTTACCCTTCACTCTGTCGTTTATCGAACTCTCTGAATACTTCCAACCTACAATTAAATCACCTGGTGTAACTGAGTGGTTAAGTGGATACGGCGTCTGACTGTTGACATTTGCCTTGCTTCGTTATTTCTGTGTTCGAACACCTTCCTACGCGACTGGAAAAGTTAGAATTGTACCTTTCACTACGGTTATTAAAAAAATATTCATGCTTGCTCCACATACGTCGCGCAATTTACGATCTCAAGCAATGTCCTTTAGATTAGATGATAACTATCAAATCTATCCTCAATTTTTAAATGAAAACCAATCTGCCAAATTAGTGGTTTAATCGCGACGTATCGCAGACCTGCTGCTTCCTCATGCGAGTTAAGTAAACTTACTTTAAAAGTATTACTTAACTTGCATGAGGAAGCAGCAGGTCTGCGATACGTCGCGATTAAACCACTAATTTGGCAGATTGGTTTTCATTTAAAAATTCGTAGATAACTTATGCGTCTGCCTCAACACGCCGTATCCGCTATTTTATCAAATCTATCATTGATGATGGTATACAAAGACACTTGACTCTCCTCGGACGCACGTTGGGCGCCCTACTGCCAGTACATGTCCTTCCTCCTTGACTACAAAGGTAGAGGGAAATGAGAAAGAGACTGTGTATCTAAAAGGTCAGTGTATTTTTTTAGAAAATGAAGTGGTGGCACTGAAGAGAAGTAACGAGGAAAAGAATGATTTTGCTTCCAACGAAATCAATCAAAAACTGAGCCGAGAATGAAATTTAATTATAGCCCGGATACCTGAAGCAACCGATAGATCGATTGAAGAACGCATAGAACACAATCGTAAAATTGTCAAAGAAATTATAGACGAGATGACCAAACCGTCTGAAAGCACATAAACTTCTCCAATAGTCGTTTCGCAAATCAAGAGAATTGGGAAGGAAATTCAAGTGATCAGCAAATGATGAGGATAACATGCAAATCTAAAGAAGACAGGTTTGAAACTTTACACAATGCCAAACGACTGAACAAGGTAAATGGCAGGAAAAAAGTATTTATCATCCCAGACCGCACACCATTCCAGCAGATGAAGCACAAGGAACAGCGTGCGGGATTACAAGCGCGACTTAATGAGTGAGAGGACGCAGGTATATGGGTCATTCCACATCAAAACGTCAATGGCCTGTGGCGAAGGTTCTCAGATTTTCTCGAATGAACAAATTTTCATCATTTGGGTCTATCTAGATGAAATCCTAAATATTTCGGAAAAATTCCATCGGGAAGGTCACTTGCATGCCCTTGACTTATTCGAAATTTTCTATTTTTAGAGAATTTATAAAAAATCATGTGCATCTTTGACGGCCTGCATCAACGATCTCGCAGCGAAGTTGAAGAAAATTCTTCTTGGATCCAGACGCCAGAATTTGATTACTCATGATGTACTTGAGGCCTCTGACGGCAGTGAGGAATTTGCATGACATGAAAGAGGTAAGAACGAATGCTTATATGTTGAGTGTTCCAGGTCTTTCCCCTGAGATGATCAAACGTGCTGGTCGTCCGAACAGAAATGGAAGCAGACTTTTACTGATCAAATGTCGTTCTCATGATCATAAGTGGAGCGTTCTCAGAAGGTCAAAGCAACGAACGGACTGTGAATCCACCAAAAGAATCTTCATCAAGGAATATCTTAAACCCATGCAACAAGCGCATGATAAAGCTCTTCGATCTGAGCTGAAACGCAAGAACGCCGACGGTAAAGAATGAATGATTCGTAAATGTCAAGTAGTTTTTCGATCCTCCCAATCAACGAATGCATATTTTCACGAAGGAATTTTAAAACATCTTCCTTTTCTTTGCTTTTGAGTGATATTCGTTCTTTACGTCCTAAAATCGACGAACTCAACGTATTCACCACTGACATAAAACCCAGCATCATAGTCATTACGGAAACGTGGCTTAGTGATTCTGTTTCTGACAGTGAACTTTTCATGACTGGCTACTCTCAGCCTTTCCGCTGCGACAGGACAAACGGTAAAGAAGGAAGAGTATGTATTTATGTCACAAATCATTTCTGCTGCTCACTTGTAAATTTGCTCGACTCTCCTACGTGTTTTGAATTCTCCTCTGTAATCGCTCACTGACCTCTTATTTGCATTTTGATTGTGTGTATTCCTCGAAATTTTTGTTGTCATCTGATGTTAAGATAACTTCGGACTTCATTCACAATAGCCTGAATTATCTGCTGGACTCATCATGCTTGTTGGGGATTTTATCATTTTCCTTGCATCACGCTATTTAATTAATTTGGTCCTGTTCAGCTACCTGACCTTCCCACTCGGGGTTCTGTCACACTTGACAAGATTTTTGTAGATCCCTTACTTGCTACGAAATGTAATTCTTTAATATCTGATCCTGGATTTGATCTCTCCTATCAAATTTCTGTTTTAATTAGCTAGAGCAAGGAGTCTGTTCACGTTTCTCATGTAAAGAAAATGCATGATTTTCGTCAGTCATGTACAAAACTTTGTTGATTTTCTTGTTAACTGCTTTTGAGGTGAGGCTATTCATTGTGATTGTAAAAACAAGTTCTTCTGCTCCTTTTACTTTTATTGCAGAATGAGAAAATTAAAATAAAGGCAAGTGACTGATAAAAACCCGACGTTTCTCGGTGCTCGAATTATATCAGCCTTGAAGAAATTGATAGTAGGCTCAATGCCATTTTGATTGGTAATGGATTCAAATCCATTAGTAGGCTTCTGGTAAGACTAAAATCATCAATAAGACAGATATGAAGTAGTAAGAATATAGTTGATTCGGTCTTCCTAAAATTAAATTTTGTCAATGATCGTTGTTATCGTAAGCTTAGTAAGAAGTGTAATCTACCCATCAAGATTGTCAATAAACCAGGAAAGCAGTTAGCAAATTTTTTTCGAACTATGATAATTCCAAGGCATGCAGCTGCAATATTTGTAAAATCCTACCCGATAACATGAACTGCAGCATGCGTTATGTTGTTTACAAGTTTTCGTGCAACATTTGCAGCAAAACGTACATTGGTTCGACTAATCGCCTCTTCTCTACGCGCTATCATGAGCATTGCAGATGTACTAGTAATCTCGACGATTCGAGTGCTCTCGCCAATCATGTTCTTGTTGATCATTCTGAGTCTTTGATGACCATTACTGATTTTTCTATCGATTTTCTTGACAGTCAGACCGATCCTGTACGCACTAGAATTTCTGAAGCGAGCTGTATTGGTTTCTTAGAGCCCTTAATTAAAAAGGAAACATGAGCTGATGAACATCAATCGCTGTATACGCACGTATAATGACTGCACTTTCTCATTATAATGAGAATATTTAGAAGTCCATGGACAACTACAACTTACAGATTTTGATACTCAAGAGAGCAATTTCTGTAGATTCGGATTTACTTAACGAAAATTAACACGACGCTTTGATTCACCACATCATACTGAACTCAGTGCTATTCTCAGGTTGATCCTATTTTCTAGACCGTTGGTCGACCAAAACTCATCATACAATCATTCGGAAATTGGTCTAACATAGACTGCCCATAGCAATCAGTGATGCAACCTCGATTAGATTTTAGTCGAGGTTATCATAATTTATCATATTTTTAATCACGTTGTGTCAACACACAGAAAATCTGAATATAATCTATGATAGCTTTAATTATTGAATTACTAAATCATAATGTGCTTTATGCTTATGTTTGAAAGCAAAATGTGAAAATGTGCTTTATGCTAGCAATTGCAGATAAAATATGATAATTGTTCACGGGCACCCCTACGCTCAAAGCATTACTCAATACTCGTAATTACTCATAAAATCGTTACAAAACAGTTCTCTTTTGTAGATAAAATGAGTCACAAATGGCCTCGCATCCAATCTCAACAGTGCTTCCTTTGGATACAAGAATCTTGAATACAGATTTAGATACTACATAGGTGTACATCAAATTTGAGTGATTACAATAAATACTATGGAAACATAGAAATATAGGTCTACTTGGAGTCCCACCGTCAGGACGAGTTTCTGCATGGAACGAGATCGAAGATGAGACTTTCATTGAGTGTTCTACACCCTGTGACTTCTATGAAAATGCACGCCTTCAGAGTTCTACCGAGTTCCTTTGATCTACAAACAAGATCAAAGAAAATGACATGCTAATGAAGGAAAATTAAAGTTTTCGACCAAGATGTCACTTTGATGTGTTTGCTACCAAAATGTGATATCTGCTAACTCTGGCTACTTACTTATAGGTATGATATGTCTTCTTCTATAGACACAACTTCGATGTGCGATATTTGCGAAAATGTGTCTAGATGCTTACGGTTTTAGCTAACATTTATCAAAATAATCCAAATATGTTCAGGTTTTGTAGGTATAGGTAGCCTTTATAGTTACATGACTTATTGCCAAGAACCATTGCGCTTTAGTTAATAGATCTCGCAGAGTCGGAGTAAGCACAATTTTGGTCGATAACTTTAATTTTCATTCTAACATGTCATTTTCTTCGATATTGTCTATAGAAGGAACTCGGAAAGCGTGCATTTCCGAAAGAGTCAGAGGTTGTAGAACATGCTGTGTAAGTCTCATCTTCGGTCTCGTTCCATGCAAAAACTCGTCCTGGCGGTTGGACTAAAAGCAGATTTCTATGTTTCCATATTATTTGTAAAAATCATTCAAATTTTGTGTGTTTATTCAAGATTCTTATGTCCAAGTTGTCCGATAAGTAGGGGTAAAGGAGCAAATGAGGATGAAAAATAAGGGAACAAATAAAAATTATGAAACGGTGAAAAATTTCTGTAATTATCTGACTACTGTTCAGTCCGACCTTGACCTCGATTAAAATCTGCTTAATCGAGGTCGAGGTCTGCGAGGTTGAGGTCAAGGTCGAGGTTGCACCTCTGCTAGCAACACTTCATTTCATCATGACGAACTGTTCTCGTCCGATGAAACTTACAGGTCTAGGAATCTGATTATATCACACATTGCTCATGTTCACGCTTGTAAATCTAATGCAAAATGTTTTTGCATTTCTTCAAAAAAGTGTCTTTTAGATATCGATTTCGAGTCCACTCATAATGCTGGAAATGTCATATCTGATTTCATGTTAATTCTGAAAACTGAGTTTACCATTTAAGTATCTGTCTCGGGAAAATGTCCCATTATGGTGCCTTGTTTGGGTTCATTCGAATCCATCTACTCGCAACACAAGGAATGTGAATATGTTAATTACATAGAAATGGGAAGTGTCCATAATGATATGCTATCTGTAGTTTCATATTTCGTTATTGTGTTACATTCTCCTTTCCCGCCCCTCGCCCAAATTTTTTGGAAGCGATGTCAAAATTTCGTGTAGAATAGAGGAAATGTACTATGAATTTATGCAGTGACATATGTAACCAATATTCTGATCAGGAAGAAATTTCATGCAATTCACAATTTGAAAGAAGACAAAATATACCATTCCCTATCGATGTAAATGGTTCATCAAAGACACTTCAACATTTCGCTTGCAAGAATGCAGTCCGTTTCATAAATAGTTAGAAATCAGTTTAGAAACCGCAACATTTTGAAGCAAACAGTAGGTTTTTGACTAATAATTGAATGAATTTGTTTCCTCTATCAAATCAAATATTTTTCTTTGTTGTAAGTTGTCCCAATAAGGGCCTAGTCCTTAAAAGGACTGATGGGTGCGTTCCCTAGTAGCCAGATTCGTCTCCTCTAAGTTCTCTTACCTTTCGGATGCAATTAGGTATGCTGCCGATCAAATTTCTGATCATGTCGATCAATCTGATTCCACTCCTGCCTCACTAAAGACTCCAACCGATTCAAGTCATTGCCAGGCCAAATTCGTCGACGAGCTCGCCGTTTCAAGATAGACCAGACATACTCAATTAGATTCAAGTCAGGAGACTTTGCCTCCCAGTCTAAGGCTCGTATTCCGGCCATTACAATTGAGTTGCCCTGGCACGATGGCATGGAGCATTTTGTCATCCATGAGAATCCAATCAGATGATGGATCACCTAAACTGAATGTTAAAGGATGAACATGTTCTTCGAGCACTCGAACGTAGCAGCGTTCGGAGTTAATGTTTTCCCTCATTTTCCATCATAACATGCAGTGAACCGCGACCAACTCTCCAGATGGCTCCCAGATGAGCAATTTCCTGCAATCGTCCTGTCTCCTCGATGTAAAAATACGATCAGGAATGTCTTGCCCAGACCTCAGCCAAAGGAGTAGATGTTCATCTTTGAATTTTAATCGGACAGCTGCCTCATCCGACCAAACAACACGTGACCACTGATTCCGCCAGTGGTAACGTCTCATTGACCACTGCAGTCTCAGTTTCTTGTGTCGCTCGGACAGATTCACCTTCGATGGTCTGTTACGACTGGAGTAGTTCAACTCCAAGCAAATTTTGTACCAAGCGCCCTATTTTCTTGAATTTTGTACTGAGCGCCCTTTTTGTGCAGAAAGCCCTGATTATTGTTATAATGCACGAAGCGCCCGAATTTCTGATAATCGCGTGTATCAAGCGCCCCAGCTATTATGATAATAACAATAATAATTGCTTTATTTGCACCATAGAACGATTAAACGAACCATTAAACGATGGTTTAATAAGTAGAATCCCTGATGATGATGTTTATGTTGACCCTGTTTTATTGGCATATTCATCAGACAAAACTAGTAGACTAGACCATCATCTTTTACTCCCTCATTTCACTGCCCTGGCGTAATTGACTCTCCAGTATTTACTTTAGAAAAATGATATTAACATTGAATTAATTTACATGTTCATGCTATTTTTCTCACGTAACCTTCATGTGTGTTGTGTTTTTTCTTCATAGGAAGGCAAATAAAGCTACTACATGTACTGCTAAAATCTATGTCAATGAATTAACATAGAAAATGTTAAATTTTATATTGCATTGACTAGATATAGACATATTCAGCGATATGTTTTGATATCTATTTATAGCCATCTGACATAGAAATTAACAATACCATAGAATCCACTTCTATGCCATCTGATGAAGTCACCTTTGATGTCTATTTCCGTAATTACTGGTGTCTTTTTGCATTGGATGTATAGGAGGAAATTTTGAGTTATTTATGACAAAATAACATTACTGGTGTAAAATAGAGGCGATTTCTAGTAATAGTTCCATGCTTCATAGACTGCGATACTTTGCTGCTACTGCCTGACACATTTTATTCAACATCAATTAAATAGAAATGAATTCCTCTTTTATTGATGATTTTAGAACGCCTAATTCAGCAGTATCTGTTGTAAAAGCTTGCATCATAATGGTACTTCTCATCACTGCTTTAGTGTCCAATGGCATTGTAATCAGAATAATGCAAGTGAGAGTCGCAAAGGCAAATAAAAGGCGGTCGACTTATTTCGATTATCTTATTATCATGGAATCAGCAGCAAACATCGTGTGCTTTTCAATGTATTGCTGCTCAGTATTTTTTGCACAGGCATTTGGTTTCTCTCTCAAGCAGTCCTATGATGTGTTTTGCAAGCTGAATGTCGCTATAGCATGTATTTTCTATGCAATATCACAAGACATTAACGTTTTGATGACCGGAATACGATTTATCATTTTGAAATATCCGATATTTTTTAGAAATGTGTTCAACTTTAGGAACGGCATGATTGTAGCTATGCTCACTTTACTTGCATCAATTTTGCCGGGTCTAGGTTCCATGTGTACTTCATTTATGATCCGAAAAGTCGAGCTTGGACATTACAAACAATTTTGCAAAGCTTCAAACATACCATTTATAATATTCGGCTTTCTTCATATCTTTCTACCATTGATATATACGTTCGTTGTTGTTTTCTTAGGGCGCGAGCGAAAAGCAGCTGCGATTAGTGGTTTGGTAGTAAATAGCCAACAATTATCGGTTTTGACATTGCACAATAATGCTATTGCAGTCTTGAACGTTATACCAGTAATTCCGGCTGTGATTCTCATTCCATTAGTCAAGTTTACGAAAACCCAAAAAGATGATGGACTCCTCGGATTTTCAATGACAATAATAGCCTTCATTCCAAAAGCATTAACTTTGCTTGTGTTTCTCTGCTATTCCGCTTCCTTCAGAAAAGACTTTCTCCGAATGTTTTCACGAGGCAGAGCTGCTTCGACAAGATTTTCAAGATTTTCGACGAGAATCGAAGGACTCACAGGAGGAGGAGCATTGGCAGTTTCAAAAGATGCTTCACGACTAGAACCACCCTCTGCTATATCCTCAGTGACCCAGTTTTACGAAATGTACTCCACAGATCAAGCTGGTCGATGACCTGTCATTTCCATGTTTTCCGTTGTTCAGAACACGACGTTCGTTTTCTGTGATGATCTTGATGACTGAAATCAAGAGCTTTGCACAAGCAAAATTTTCAATGAAAAATATTTCTCTGAGAATTTTTCTGTGATGATCTTGATGACTGAAATCAAGAACTTTGCACAAGCAAAATTTTCACTGAAAAATATTTCTCTGAGAATGTTTTTTTTTCTTTGAGAATATTTCCGCTATATAATACTATATGTACGACCGTTCCTTAATGATTGCATTGATATACCTGTATCTAAATCCCCAAAAATAACTCCCAAAAATTGCAAAAAATTGCAAATTTTTTTTTGAATTATCTATTTTGCAAAAGTAAAGTAGCTGTAGAGAAGATTCCAAACAGCATGATGAAATTTGATTAATAAATCGGCAAATACGGCTAGATATGTGCAGTATGTAGTTTGGAGACATAAAACCGAAGCACCAGGGCTGTCGTGGAAATACTTCCTAGGGTGTCTAGGGTTGTGCCTACTGCGTTAGTCATACTTGCTCGTACGGATGCAATGGGTATGATACCGGTACACCGAAAAATTTAGAAAAGTTGCATTGAACAGGGGTCGCAGCCGTCACACTTTCATACTTTTTAATACTTTTTGAAAATTCTCACACTTTCATCATACTCAATAGTTTAAGTTTTGAACTTAATTAATAATTTCAGAGGTATTGTTCAAAATTTAATGTCCAAAATCTGAGAATTAATACCGTATGCCAAAGCATGGGCGAAGCCAGTAATTTGTAAGGATTCCGTCGTCCAATGATGATAAGCTGTGTCAAACTATACTCTGTTTGTCTCTGCCATGTCAATGATAGTAGGACAGAACAATTGCAGCATTTGAGTCAGTGGAAAATATTCAGTTCGTTGAATTCCTTTATACATTCATGTGCTTTGATCCGCGATTGCTTCATGAAATGTGATTGTATTTTTGAGTGTCCACGTGTATCAGACAGTCTAGCAGCAAGGAATCATCCCTAATCGCTGTGGCCAGGAAAATAATTTTTTGATGGATTCTTTATAGATACCCGTACGTGCACTCGCATTTCCTTTGAAAGTAGACAGACAAAGAATGAAATGGTATTGTAACATCGATTTATTTTTAGCGCGGTTCTTCACCTACAATTTAAAGATATTGAAAGGTTAAAGGATTCCTATTTTCTCAAATTAAGAATAATATTTTCCAATAACCAACAGGAACTCACAACTGCAGTGGTGGGCCGATGTGACATTATGTGACATTTTTTCATCTCAAAATAAAATGTGACATAATGTGTATTTTTCATTATTGGCGTGACAAAATGTGACAAATTCACATAACCAGAAAATAATTTGACAGAAGTAATACGCTTTTTCGGTAATATGACATAGTGTAATGAGGTTTAAAGTCAGAGAGGAGCACAAACTTAGTCTGAGTGAAATAACGACAACTGCATTCTTTGATATTGATTTGTACTCGGAATATGTAAGATAGATATATTTCTCCGTGCTCCCATTGGCGACTTGCACTTTCGCCAGGTAAATCGTGATTCTACTAGTTCGCTTGTTTAAAGTTGACTTCGAGCTTGATGGCCCAATTGCAGCATTCATTCAATGTCATACGTTTATCCATTCCATGTGGTCATACGTTTTTCGATTGTCATTTCCAGATCACAGGAGTTCTTGCTAAGTTGTAGTTCCGATGATGCACTCAATCCAAGGAATAATAGCAATTGTAATAAAACTCTGTGATGCTTCTTCACTGAAAACAGAATTATGAGTAAAAGTGCTCTTTTTTGTACGAATTTATATTGTCTGCGAATTCATTTTGTTGGATTTATTCCGAATGCTTGCTTATTGTTTACCATCAAAATGAATTCAAGACAGTAAAAATAATCATAGTTGCAATAAGACTACAACGTTTGAGTGTAATTTTTCACTTAAAACAAAAATACCCATGGTCTGTTTCGCTGTCGCCACAAATCTCGGGGCAATTGTTAGATATCTTCAATGGCAATTTCTATGAAACTCCTTAAATGACAAGAATTAGTAATAATCAATAAATGAAAGGTTTCTCGATCTTGTCCCATTATAACGACGCTTGATATACATTCATCGATAGGGCAGCAACAAAGGTAATTTCGATAGCTGCCAATTTCCTGCACATCATCAAGTGTCAAAATTTGTACATATGTTTCCATCAGCATGTCACGAAATGTGACATTTATGTCAATGGGCATGTGACAAAATGTGACAAATCTTGAATATCAAAATGTGACAAAATGTGTCACAGATTCAAATGAGGCGGCCCACCCCTGCAACTGTTGAAATTGCATGATCAAATATTTGAGAATTAAGATTTCACTGTTGAAGTTGTTTTGGCCCCTTTGATGTGAAAGCACATTGACGTTAGTCGCTAAGTCAACAGATTTCCCTCAAATGTATCAGCAACTTGGCGCCGGAAGTCATGACAACATTGTGCTGCAAGTTTTCCTCCATTACCTCATCTATAATCCGATTCATTCGAATTTCATTTTGCGAAGACCAAACTCTCCTTCCGGGATTTTGGACACAGTGGTCCTACTACAAAGTACATATGTATATATTATCGTCTGAAAAACTTCAGATGACCGTTAAAGTTAGGCTAGCCTCAAGCTTTGGCTCATATTTCAATGTCAGACCTTTTTCAAATACGTTGTATATCATACTTTTCTTTATTTTTCATCATACATTTTCTCCGTTGTCGCTGGGAGGGCTGACTGAAACATTTATTAAAGTATAGGCGAAATTGGTTTCGCTTTCTTTTCATGATAACCGTTAAAGTCAATTAAAGCCTCAAAATCTTGAAGGTTGAATCTCCATCCTTCATGATAGATAGATGTTTATATCTTCTAGTCTAGAATTCAATGCAAATTTTATAGAATAGGAAAATTCTAGCAGTGTTAAAGAATTTGAAAAAGACATACATCGTTCTCCTTTAATTTGATTTTCCTTTACTCGAAGTGACTCGCGTCATTCTCAACCCGCACCTATATATGATAGTTTTGATGGAATTTTTAAAGCTATACGAAAACGGAAATCATATAGAGGAGCAGCGAAAAATGGTGAAGAAACAATGACTCAATAAGTCAGCGGCGAAGTCAGTCTGGGCTTTATCAGAACTGCGGAAGCGATTGATTTTTATCCGCTTCCATCGCTTCCGCTATCAATTATTGGAGACCGGACATGGGCTACACACCTCCCTATTTCGAGCCTCTTTTTCTTCATTTTCCACTTTTTTCGAGTTACAGGTTCTGATGTTATCACTTCGTAGTCCCCACGAACTTTCTGTCGTAAACTTAGCTGACTTGCATGGTATTTTTTTGCCAAAAAGTCAAATATTTTTCAAATTTGCTGAAAATTTTGATTTTTGAGAAATTGTGAAATAAAAACGTCACATTTTCCAACACTGTAGTAAAAACCATTGTGCAGTGAAAGCAATAGTGTTTGAGAATGCTACAATGAAATTGCAGCAAGACACACCAAGCCGCATTGTGTAAAGTTGTAATTGATAAGATGATACTGAGGTTTTCTGGTTTCGAATGCCAGTATTCTGAGATAATAAACCTTCGTTTTCATCATAATGAGAAAATTAGAAGTAACTACATCTAGTAATATAGGTGAAAATTTGTAATTAGGTGTAATAGGGTAGGGACTAAATATGACAGCTATTACTTAACTCATATCAAGACTTAAGGTCAAAAGTCAGACGTGCCTCGATTCGCCCTGACACGCGATTTGCGTCAGTCAATAGCATCTTCATACTTTCGGAAGCGGAAGCAATCGTCGGCCATTCGCTTCCGCTTCCGCTTTCAATGAAAACGATCGCTTCCGCTTCCACGCCCCTGGTTTTAATTTATTATTGTAGAATTAAAGATGTAGCAAAGGAAGAGCTTGTTTTTTCTATTTTTTTCAAAACACTTAGACACATCAGGAAATGTAGAAATATGCGAAGCTATTTCACCGTTGTCTGCAAATTACCGTGCAAAAAGGTCAATATCTCGACTTCAAGCAGTCTCTCTGTGATGTAATGATGTTACCGGATGCCGAAAAATTTTCCTGAAAGATCCCTGGCCGCTGGAATGCGAAGGCAGTCTATATCAGGGATGCGTAGTCGGAGTCCCGGAGTCCTATCATTTTTGCTGGAGTCGGAGTCGAAGTCCCATCAAATGATAGGTCTCCGGACTCCGGCCTATAACTAGACCCGAAATATAATACAAACAAATTATTTATTCTCGTACATAGCCGTCACTGTTTTGATGTCAATTTTCTCCGTCAAACAAAAGTACAGAGACATTGCTGCATGCAAAGCTTGTAATTGTTGATGGAATGAACCGTGATAGTAAGAAAGGATTGTCTTTTCATTCGGTGATTTAGTAGAGGAGACAAGCCTTCCTAACCTCGATCATACCTACGCGCCAAAGGTCACATCAGAGACAAAAATGAAGTACTAATTTGTTTGAGAACATTACCTCTTACCCTCACGTTAATCGTATGTGATGGCTCCTCCAAAGCGCATATTAAAATCGAAAGTGCACTAATATTTTTTGAAGAAGGATGGAGATTTTCCTGCCTGGTAGAGACTGGAGAAAAACCGTGTGAAGATCAACAAGATGGGAGGAGGCGAGTCGCATGCTTCCAACATAAAGCGACATTTGATAAACTTTCATCGAAAATGACTGATAATTGATGCAACCATGATCACTGAAGATAGGTTCAGGTAAGCCTGTAATGATCTATGATGTAGGTTAGTTTTTTTTCAAAAAACCAGGCTATATATACTTGCTACCCGGAGTCGGAGTCCTATCAAAAGTCAGAGTCCTATCAACCCCCGGAGTCGGAGTCGGAGTCCTATCAAATTGATAGGACTCCGCATCCCTGGTCTATATATTAGCAATTGGAGCAGCCTCAGGGTACGCAGCATTCATTATGATATACCGAAATTCTTCGCGACTGAAAATGAATTATCATGAACTCAAATCATCTCATTTTCGTCACTTCACATTTCTTATCAGGAAATGCATCAGTTATTTTATGATATAGCCATGATCTTGAAAAGATTTCGTTTTCATGACATAATTTAAAGTTTGAATAGAAATTACAAGTAGAATTGAATAATATTCTGGTTGGATAAATTACACCGCATGCTTAAAACCTATTTCTCTCCAATTTTCGGTGACTAAGATAATGGATAAAATGAATTGATTATAGTGGATTTAATCGAAATTTGCACATTTCGGTGCACCGACCCGAGATCCGGTGCAAACAGAAGAACAGGTGCACTGGGCACAGCTCTGCTTATTTCCATTTTCATCCCATGGATATGGAAATGGAAATTACTTGACAGTGATGAAAATTTCCAACAAACTTTTTGCACATATTTTAAGAAAGTAAACTTCTCATCATTCCCTTTATGCTCATAACACCTAATTTCAAGGACAGCAAATATAATTGTAAATGCGTCACATTATTTTAGACTGACCATTTCTTATTTCACCTTACTTATCACAAATGATGATTTAACGTCACTGCTCCTTACTAGGGGCTTGGACGGTGCTGGCATAGTCGGACTTTAATCCGGAGCGTTGTGATTTTTAGTCCGAATGCCCTTCCTGACGACTTCCAATCGGGGCTCTACCTCTGGACCGAAGGATCGCTAGGTCAAGCACCTAACCACTGTGCCACGGAGACCGCCGGATCTACTTTTCAATGCAGGATTATGTGCATAATTAAGTGAAAATATAAGTTTTAAGTTGTGCATTATCAGCTGTAAACCTTAAAACATCAGCAACCCACAATGGATGCAGTAAAATTACCTTTTAATAAAAGCAATCTAAAACTTGTGAAACACCTCAGCAGAGGATTGTACATGAGGATTCCACGTGCAGAAGAAGTGAAAGTCATACGTATACGTCACATTTAGTCAAAGGGCTGCCGACTCTTGTGCTACTACACTATTGTAGTACAGCAGCCCTACACATTTCTGAATCATGAGATTGCTGTCAAAATTAGCAAAGCTTTAAGTCACGGTGCTACTCGTTCTGATGACTATCGACAATGCATGCGTATTGACATTCATTGTCACACTTCTTGATTCTCATGAAAATAGTCTATCGATTCCAATTATTTGATAATAAAGTGCTGTAGACTTAGCTAAAGATCAGACTTAGCTTGGGTCAGAGAGCCCATTTCAGTAACTCCAACTCTGATAAATATCCATGATGCAGTAATCCTAACATATCCCAAAAGCGTCACATTTGAAAATGATATACTGCCTCCTCCTTTCAATACACATGCATATTACTTCTTGCTCTTTAGATCAACATATACTGTAGAAGTGTATCACTTGCACTCGTACATCAGGGATACATGCATGCAGTCTGAACAATGTCCATAACAATTAGCACCGAAATTATCTTTCGAATGCAACGATGTGTGTGTAGTAATACTACTTGTACACAGTGAAAAAAACTGTTCCTTGGACACAAATCGTGAATATGTCAAGGGGTGGAAATTCAAGCGGAAGTTTTATATGATTGTAATTTTCATGGAAATGCATTATCTGTGGAAATGGAAGTCATAGAGCTTCCACGGCACAGGAGATTAAGAAAAATGATTGTTATGATAGAAACTGTAATATCTAATGTAGAAAATCATAGAAGCAATTAAAGTAGATGCGCAACAATAGAACAAAGGGGTAGAAAGGGACAATTCGGGCAACACTACATTTGTGTGTGTGAAGTTGGCGGAACCACCCAGCGAAACCATTTTTTGTTGCAGTGAAAATTTATTCGAAAGAACCTCCACTTTATCAATTTCAGCCTCCTGATTGCGAATCTGGGCTCAGATTCCACAAATTCGCAGTCGTGTTTGAGAAATATAAGTTTACAGATAAAAGTGGTTCCTTTGTGAAGTTAGCGGAACCAACTTCTTAGTTTTTGCAGATAGGTACAGTAAATCAGTTTTATTTAGTCACTACCTGATCCAATTTGTTGCGCTGATCACAAATATATGCTTCATGTTCAGGTTTACCTGTGGGAGTGATCATCAGCCCTCTTAAGCATTAACTTAATTTCTAAAATAATTCAGTGCATTTTGTGATATTGTACACCATTTGAAATTGAAAGACATGGTTATTTCTTATATTCCACTTTTCATTTTGCAGGACATTATTGGACGAACTGTTTGTGACGATGATGACAAAAGAATCACCAATATTCAAATTCTGCTCATCAATCAAGAAATCAAGGAGATAAACGAGAAGCAGGTGAGTTATGGCAATAATTGCTATAAATATGAATTCAGAAGGGTAGAAGCATGATAGCAAGGCTGTGGTAATTATCCTTCGTGTGAGTTGTGGTACCTCTCCAGCAGGCGTGTCTGACAAGGCTGTGGTAGTCATCCTTCTTGTGAGAGGTGGTGCTTCTGCAGCAGGCGTGTTTGACAAGGCTGCGGTAGTCAGCCTTCGTGTGAGCGGTGTTAGCTCTCCAGCAGGGCAGCGTTTCCAATGCTGCGCGGAAATGGCGCGGAATTCAGGAATCGTCCGCGCAGCGCGTAGATTTAAGTCGCCTCCGCGCAAGGGAGATTTTCATTTATTTTGAGTGGTGCACATTGAAAACGGGCTCGAAGATTATGATTATCTCAAATATTATTACAACAATTTATCTGCTCATGTCATCGTACATGCTTATATGTATGATTTCTGCGGAAAACAGGGCTAGATGTGAATCCAAAATTCGAGGATTCTCGTGAATCCGAAAAATATGCGCCCGATCATAAGCTTTGAGGAGGATAAGTAATCATGCTCATAGGCATCAATCTTAAGCATTAAATCATTTAAAACAATTTATTTCCTCCTGTCACTTATGTTCATATCTGAGACGTTGATACCTGTGATTCTGTCAAACATGTAGATTTTCTCTCAATCCATAGATAAGTGATATTTTTTTATAATTTTAGCTGCTTATAAGGAGTGAGCCGATTGAAAACATCTGATTCAAAGAATAGATGCAATGTCTATAAAAATCACAATTTCAAACGAAGTGAGAAGTTCATTAACAAAGAAAGTCAGTATCTGTTGTCTCCACATTAAGCAGAAGCTACAGCTTGAATTGATACTTTCATGCAAAGTCAGACACCTATTTTTTCGTCCGATGTTGCTGCCCAGCCACTGTCCAAATGGTTATCATGAAGGGTCCTTGAATTGCATTGTTTCACATTTCTTTTCAAGCCATCTCACATGTGCTGAATTAAGTTAATGTCAGGGCTTTGTGCTGGTATGTCTGTTAATCGTCGTTTGACTTTCATTTCCACGTAATGTCAAGTCGAAGCAGGTGGGCATTTTGTGGCATCGGGTACCATATTATTGCAAAATATGTCGACTGTATATTAGGCGGGGAATTGCAACATCGGGCATCTTCTGGATCTCCCGATAATCGACATTTCTGTTGCGTCGCACAAATTGACGCACTCCATCAAATAATAATCAAAGCGTACTGCTACCCGCATCATAATTAACCAGAACCCCTCTGAATGCAGTCCGTCTGGTGGATGCAGATATAAACAACATTCATCAGTAAAAGTCAGGGATGCAGACTCGAACTCGGACTCGATGGTTTTTGGCCGGACTCGGACTTTATCTAGGACTCGGTGACCTAGCCTCGGTCCTACTTTTACCACACCCCTAGTAAAACTATCTGATTCCATTTTTCTTGAGTTATTCCATTCAGTTTTCTTTCTGCATTAATCAGGCGTTCTTTGATTTGCTTCCATGTAGTAATTGTTTTCATGCTGCTACTCTTCCAAAAGGTTTGTTTCGTCGAAGGAACTGTCGCATCATTGCATTCGACAATGACTTTGGCCAGTAAAATTGTGCAGCATTCAATTAATGCATTATTTTTCGATGAGTCGCTATTTTTTTTATGTTCTTTTCAACCTCGATGAGACGATGACTGCTTACAACAATCTGATGCTTCCATTCATCTGGATTTTATCAGCTGTACCATCTTACAATTTAGTCAATTTGAAACGGTTTTTCAGGGTTCTACTCCCATCATTTATGTTTTATATTCGTCGATGAGTGATCTGCTTGTTGATATTCTGTGCTCTCATCTGTACGTTCACCTAAAATAGAGATTTTTGGTGCTGTGAACAATTTTTTGAATGCATTTGAAAACGTTCTGCTTCCTTTGAACAACAATTCAGTTGCTTACTTGTTGATGATGTTCCGATAAGACCATATAGGAATGATACAAAAATACGGCAATTTCGCGAGTCTCAACTCACCATCGAATTTGTTTTTCTATGGTGGTGAGGGCGTTCATCATGAAGGTGAGATTTTCTTTCCAAAGTCCGTGAATTTCATTTGTCATGTGCTAAACAACAGGGTCTTCCTATTGATAGATACCCACCTATCTGCATGTTCAATCTTTTCACTTAACATTTGTTTTGCACATGAATAAAGTGCAGGCCGAAGCGTCGGTGGTGCAGTTGTTCTCATACGATGAAGAAAGTCATCTCAGCAGCCATTTATAATAGAATATAATGCTTACTAATTTAAATTACTAGTTAAAGTAGTCCTAATGAGGACTGATGGCGTTCTCCAATCCGCAAGTGTACAGATGCAATGCTACTGTAACCATTGGATTAATCAGTTCTTAAAAGAACTCAATGTAGCTTTCTCGTGGCAACGAATTAAAATTGATCAGCTTTGGCCCAATATCTGGTAAAAATGGAAATCTTAAGACTTGTAATACTACTCATTCTTGCTGTTAATATACTAATACCATAGATTCCAGACACTGCCGTATACACGTTCAAAACAGACTAATATACTGTACCGACTACAGATGCTAATAGTGGAAATAGAATAAGACAATGGTCACCATAGGTTAAGGAAATTAAAAATGGATATTATAAAACAACAGGAAACCGATGAATAAAAATTGGAAAAGTGGAGGTAAAATATGGAAATACAACGATGCTACTACACTGATTACAAGTGAACTATATCTGACAATACACAAAGTGGATAAGTGGAAAGTGGATAATGGAGGTAAACAATAGAACTACAATGACACTCTACTACACCGAAAGCAATGAAACTATACACACTATACCTAAGACTACACATGGAAAATACTATTTCTTCACTTGAATTTGTTATCGCCAGTTTCTTCATCCGTCTATAATACTTCATGTAATCCCACATTTCTTCATTTGAATTGCAATACATCGACCAGTACTTCAGCTACCGATTAAGGGATATAAAACATAATACTGCAGTCCGTCAGTCATCAGCAGGTGCTCGTCTAGTTGTGTTTCGACCCCTAACCTGTTGTTAAGTTGTTAAATCTCAGCATCCGTGGAAAATTCGTCGAGCATTTTCATTTTTCAAAATTGGGTTTGCATGCTTGCTAACAGCTGATCTCCGTGGAGGTGAATTGAGAACCCTGCGCGGAAATTTTCCGCTCGTCAATTGGAAACGCTGTCTCTAGGAGAAATACCTAGTTGGCATTGATAAAGTAAAGAAGTTGCATGACGCTGCAACAATTCTTGAAATATCTAATAGCCAATTGAGGCGTTACTGATAAAAAGATTTGCAATTGATGTTTACAGTATGATGAAAATATTGCAGTTGTAAATTATGGAACAATGTTTCAACGAAGTATTATGTCGGTTTGTTCATCACAGCACAGCCTGATTAAAGTTCCCAATCCCTGTGGAATCGACTGCCAGCACTAACCTTATTAATTTGCTGACTGAATAAGGACGAATTCACCAGCGACACAACTGACTCATCGATAATTGTCAATTGTAAGTTTAGTGACTAACTCGGATCAGAGACTCGGATGAACATGCTTGCCAACGTCTTATTCATTCAACAAGGCTTGAATGATTGAATGCTTATGTAATCATGAAATATGTCTTCTTTCTGTCACATATCCAAATGAAATTATTCCAATACATTCCTCAAACTGAATAATGATTTTGTTATCAACATGCGGCTTCAGATGCTTGATGAACTTTGATTCTCCGCCGATAATTACCAGCAGTCACATCATGACGATTGACAAAATATATTCATTGATCGTAAATGCTGAAACGAAAAGTGAAGTGAGTGAACTGAAGATCACATGAACACGTTCGAAAAAATAACACAACTGGCTTGCTTCTGCGCTGACTGCTCAAAACAACAACAACAACCTGCTGTTTCTCAACCTTCTCTTATCGGAGAATCCTGATCATGATATTATTTTCGGCGGCACCCTCAAGATATATGGAAGCACCTTCGAATTTAGATAACGTGAACCCACCGAATTAGACAGGTCCTCACTTCTTCTGTTTGACTAGAAAGGAAACATTGGAACATGTAAAGTTAATGAAATGACACAATCTGCTGACAGTATACCATAGAAATCGAACAATAAGCAGCCAGTTCAACATTAAACACGACAAATTGTTCGAAGTTTCAGTCACTGTTATCAACCGGATCACACAGCAAAGAGACACATTCGATGTCAAGTTCTACAGAGAAGTTTGTGAACGTTATTTGGTACACCTGCTAACTTTTTTAATATTGATCGGAGGGCCCAACATTATCTAGAAAACTTTTGCGCATTGATCTGAATTCTTCGAATCTGAAGGAATTATGGCGATCGGAGCATTTTGAAGGAATTCACAGCAATCCGCAAGCGACGCACGACTGTTTTTCCTATCTCCGTAAGGTATAAGGAATTTCTTTTTGCCCACTGAGTAAGTTCCTGCATGTGCCATCGTTTTGAATCAGTTTGCACTTCTAGGAAAGTGACATGCTTAAACAATCTAATTTTGTGCAGCCAGAAGCCAAATACAGTAGAAACAGCCTGGCTTGGTCCGGAATGTTTTGCTATTAAAACTTCAATGTAGACCTCTGTTTATAAAAATCAGACCCTGTTTATTAAAACCGAATTTCATTTACATTTTTTCTTTTAAATATAAACTACCGGTTTGAATAACAGTGCATAAGCACGATTCGTTCATAAACTGTTCATTACACTTGTTCGATCATTATAGGCTAGTCCGCGCATGATTTATCTCACTGGTGCACCTATTATTAATTAGCTCAAACTCCACGTTACATCTCTCTTCATTTTGTACGGAAGCGAATTAATGGCTACATAGAATTAATGGCTGCGTGGTCTCCGTGGCACAATGGTTAAGTGCTTGGCCTAGCGGTCTCTTGGTCCTGAGGTCGAGCCCCGAAGGTGTCATTGGAAGTCGGCAGGAAGGGCATCCGGACTAAAAGTACTACAACGCTCCATAAGTCTGACTATGTCAGCACCATCCAAGCCCCAAGTATGGGGAGTAGTGACGTAAAAAGCTTCATAGAGTCAATCTTTTAAAGTTGTGGTGGTGTACATTTCTACTACAAACGAAGGAACAGTTGATATAATTTTCGGAACTTTCAAATCAACTACCGGGTCCGGCCGAGATGTATTTCAAATTGGATGCCCGGGTCCGGTGCAGCTTTGTTTTAAACCGACTATCTGTCCGTTTATAGTGCGGCAGTATTTCAAATCTGATAAAAGCGGAATGGACAATGCAGGTGTAGCGCGTCACTTGATTTCCTATGGATGATGCATGAAGTAATAGGTAAATTGAACACAAGCCCAATACAAAGGTGCAATTTCTGGGTACCTAATGCCTGTATATCTATGCCTCATTAATTACGTCTGCTGTATTTTATAGTTTTTCTGAATTTTTTTGCCGAAGTGCTTCTTTACCAAGCTTTTTCGTGTTGAGCATCGTCACTCGTGGTGAAAAGTTTGATACATTGGAGAAATTCTCAGAAAAAGTGTGCAAAATTGTTCCAGAGAATAGAATGAAGTTCCAATCTAACTTGGAGACAGAAGTTTGATCCGAGGATTCCGACTTACAGGAACAGTGCTCCTAAAACTCTAAAGAAACGTTCTAGTCGTTCTTTTATTCTGTTTGGAAAGCCGTTTTCTTAGTGAACAAAAAGGAATGCGTGACTCGAAATGATAGATTAAGAATGACGTTTTGTTAATGGTAGAAACGTGTCTTCCAATATTTGAGAGACCTGATGATTTATTCCTTTCTCTATTATAACATTTTTCCTACAGTTTTATTCTAACTCATCTTCCAGCTGAATCTATGCAAATATCATCTCTGCGAGATGCATTGCTGCCTCCTTTTCCGCACATTATACCATAGGTATATTAAGTACAATAATAACTATTTGATGAAAGAAATTGTGGAGGCTTAAGGCGTCTGAGAAGCATTTCGGACGATTTTGAAAAAGGAGATTCTGCTTGTCAGCGCGCGAATGGGAAAATAAAAGGAAGGGATGATTATATCATTGTTAAGTTTGGTGATTGCATATTTTCCCTTATTGATTGAATCTAATTATTGACACTTCATGAGACGAAAAATAATTTTCAATTGAAGTTAGATCAATCTGTGTTGGATCACTGTCTTTCTCAATATCTCATCAGGAATGCCGACCCAATTGATGATTATCTGAGATGTTTAAGCCGAGGAAAATGGGGAGAGCAGCGCTGTCAAATAGTTCTGTTGGTTTCCACTGACTCAAGTGTTTCTTAGTCATTCAAGGGTCATAATGACCATTTTGATAATGTGGTGGCCTCCCCGCCGTTGCGTTTCCTATTGTGCGTAATTCAGCTATGGTGCAATGTGGAAAAGTAGGCAATAATGCATCGCGCAATGATGACATCTGTATCAATCAAAGTGAAAGATGTTTTTGAAATCTCACTCGACAAAATGCTCGGAAGTTCTGAAAATTTTCGGTTGTGAACACTAGCTGGGTCTCACACTGTATGCCTGCCAGCCTCTAGGCATAAATGCTGTATCGCCAGTATTTAATTTAATCCCATCTTGAATTTAAAAAAAAGCATGGTGTGTTTTAAAAGCCTCATCTAAACCCCCTCTGTTTTCTGCTTCAATAACATGCCTTTTTGTTTATCACAGAATTTTTCAAAAAGTGACATTATAAGATTTACAAGGTAATAAATAGGGTTGCACCGGATTTGAAAATTTTAAATCCGACCGGATTTATCAGATTTGGAGATCAAACAGATCTACATTACATTATGTAAATTTGTTTTTCCTAAATATTACAATGTATCTATAGTAGTTACTGAATTCGTCCATCGCTTTTTATCACTCATATTTTGACTAGCCTATTTTGTTATTCCTTTTTAAAATGAAGTTCTAGCTATTGAAATTGCTCTCAATGCTCTATGGGCGGGCAAGCCAGGAAACCATTGCAGCTCAACATCGACAGTCTGTTCGACTATTCTAGATGCATTAATTCAGAATGATCTAAATCTTCAGCCATCATCATAACAGCCTACTTCCTAATACTGTTGACGCAATACGGCTCAGTAGGTTGGGCGGCTTAATTCAACTAGGAAGTTCACAGCAAAAATGCGACACGCGGTCAAACCCCCTCGCACGCATGGATAGGGTTAATGCAAGACCAGAGTTTATTAACATCTTATGAAATCACTAAATTTCTCAGAAAGAACATATTACTTAGCTGTGACGTTATTTGATGTAGACCTGTCGATACTAAAAGATTTAAAAAAAGGAGTACATGAGACGTAACAAAAATTCATTCAATTAATTTCCCTGAACCTGAACTTTGATTTGAAGCATGTTTTCAAACTGTTTGATTGAATCTCAGTAAAAAATGATTATGATGGAGACATATTGACTTTGACACTGCGTATGACAGAAATAGACACATTGATTTTTTATTCAAGCGAGAAGAGATTAAGACAGGTAAACCAATAAACTATTCTATCCACGACTTGCTACATAGGAAAGTGCGAAGGATTTGAATACTATCAAGAAATTAAATAAGTGTCATCAAAAATGAGGTGGGTGATATAAACATGAAACTTTACTAAACTTAAAATCCATGCTGTCGACATAACACGCATTTTATTTCACATCAAGGCATCTTCTGAGTTTGTCGACACATAAAAGACTTAATTCAATAGAAAAGAAACAACAGAAAACTCTGGGATAAAGAAACCAAGAAGCATTAAGAACAGAAAACCTAAAAGTTTTTCTAAAAAGAAAAAATAAAGTTTTCATTGTATTAGTTCGCGCTGTGAGCCATGTGGGTACAGCGCGTTATAAATTACCCGAATAAATATAATAAATAAAAAAAAGACAAAGCATGATGTTATAAAATAGAAAACAACGATTTTAAATCCCATCGAACCATTACTTAGTGTAGATTGCATGCAAAATTCAAGAACTATTATGTTAAAGGTGTATCTGTTGTCCTACTTTCGATCTTAGTCAGTAGTTAGCTAAATTTTATGTTTTAGGGAAGGAGTCTGAATTAAAACTGCACCAACCGTTCCCAATGACGGAGTGGCGTGGCTTGCTGCTGAACCATTTTTGTCCCCTTTCCTCGCCCCACATTCATCGCATATACGTGAGTGAGGATCCTGATGGACGTCACTTTACCCACTGGAATTTTAGATTAGAAAACTTAAATAAACTGGGCATAGCAAGTTTACTTGTTACAGAATTAGACAGGTCCTCACTTCTTCTGTTTGACTAGAAAGGAAACATTGGAACATGTAAAGTTAATGAAATGACACAATCTGCTGACAGTATACCATAGAAATCGAACAATAAGCAGCCAGTTCAACATTAAACACGACAAATTGTTCGAAGTTTCAGTCACTGTTATCAACCGGATCACACAGCAAAGAGACACATTCGATGTCAAGTTCTACAGAGAAGTTTGTGAACGTTATTTGGTACACCTGCTAACTTTTTTAATATTGATCGGAGGGCCCAACATTATCTAGAAAACTTTTGCGCATTGATCTGAATTCTTCGAATCTGAAGGAATTATGGCGATCGGAGCATTTTGAAGGAATTCACAGCAATCCGCAAGCGACGCACGACTATTTTTCCTATCTCCGTAAGGTATAAGGAATTTCCTTTTGCCCACTGAGTAAGTTCCTGCATGTGCCATCGTTTTGAATCAGTTTGCACTTCTAGGAAAGTGACATGCTTAAACAATCTAATTTTGTGCAGCCAGAAGCCAAATACAGTAGACGCCGCTTATTAAAAGTACGGATAACGAAAACACCCGGTTAATGAAATGCATAATGACTTGGTCCGGAATTTTTTGCTATTAAAACTTCAATGTAGACCTCTGTTTATAAAAATCAGACCCCGTTTATTAAAAACAGAATTTCATTTACATTTTTTCTTTTAAATATAAACTAGCGGTTTGAGTGACAGTACATAAGCACGATTCTTCCATAAACTGTTCATTACACTTTTTCGATCATTATAGGCTAGTCCGCGCATGATTTATCTCACTGGTGCACCTATTATTAATTAGCTCAAACTCCACGTTGCATCTCTCTTCTCCAATAGAAGATGGCGAACGCGACATCAGTAAGTTTGACACCATGGAAAGCGAAATACGCAACGTTATCCGTCAGCAACAATCGAACTGTGTTTCATATAGGACCTGTATGCATTCGTATAATCGAGCAGTTTCCCGAAATTCCGGCAATGGACATGTTGCATGTACTGTATTGCAATTTTAATGCATGGAAGTGTTTTGCAAAGGATTGTTTTCTGATCGTTAACTGCATGTACATATATCTAAAGTTTCCTATCGAATGTCTAGATAATTAGTAAATTAATTTTTACTACAATACCTCTATGCCTTTACTGTGCCAACCATCATTTACAGATTCAATGTTAAGTCACATTCGTTCAATAAAAACGTCGATGTGTTTTTAATATGCGGCGTCTACTGTAATACAAATGTTTTATATGACATTAATGTTATACTTTGGGTGAATCATAAGTCTTGTCGTCATAATATTTAAGAGAATGAAATTACACCTTTTCTAGCTGCTGCTCATGTCACTTGCAAATTTGGCGTAATAGAAGGTCATTGAATTGATAAACTTTCATCTTGCGTTTCATCTGTCGGCTGAAACTTGAGTACTACTTATGAACGCTAAGGAATGCAACGAGTGAAAATAAGGCACATGTTTAGCTTCTTTCGTCTTGTTGTGGTTACGACATGATGAGTGTGATGAAGCGCATCTCGGTTTTACACCATTACGTCAAAAGCTTGGAAAGTCTGCTACAGACGTCCATTTCGGTGTTAGCCGAGGCCTGGAGAGATCGTGCTTCATCCCCCTATGCAACTCAAAGATGGAAAAAGTACGGACTTTGTTGATGCTTCACGCTCTGGTCTTTCGAGATCAACAAGAACAGAAGAACTTTCCAACTAAGTTATATACACATAATAAAATGCAACAATTTCTGACAAAACGTGAACCATCTGAAAGTTATGCATTTACTTGACTATCGGTACAGTGACTCGGTTACTTAGGTTAAGAAAAAAAAATAGTCAAATATTCTTTTAAATGACTATTTTTCCTTATGTGAAACATGGAACTAGAAATCCGAGAGTCAAAATCCTAGATATAAACCTTTCGTATCAGAAGCTAAATTTGCTGATTCAGAGGATGGAGATTCTATCTGATAATTCTTCTGAAATTCTTATTCTTGTGTGTGGACGGTTTCCACATACTTATCGGCTTCAGCCTCCTTACTCTCCTTTCTTCAATGCATGTGAAAGTTAATTCAGTGCTTGAAAATCGGAAATTTAAATTGCTCGTGGCAGAAATTTGACATGAACTGCTTCAGCAATCGCATCAACAGCGTATTGCATTTCTCAATCCACTTTTGTAGTTACTGAGCGAAAATGAGAAATATTTATCAGCTCTATTTATCCCTACCTGTTGAGTTTGAGAAGATATCAATCATGAGTGACTCTCAATTTTGATGCTGTCCAACCCTGAAACCTGGAGAAGAAGAGACAATAAACGAGGAGTAAGAGTAAACAAGTTCTTCATGTCTTCTTCATGTTTTTGATTACAAAATTTGCTCAAGAAGTTTCAGATATAATTTAGTCGATATTGCAATTTGATGGTGCAATTATACATGAGGAAGGAAATTAGAATCACAATTGAGCTCAAATAGGAATAATGAATCGGCCTAAACAAAATGTAATGTAAACACTTAAAGACTTGAGAATCTTGCTCTTGAACTATGCTAGATTGCAGAATGAACTAATTTCACGACAGCTACCAATTATCTCAAGTCAAAAATGAAAATTCAATTTGCCTTGAAACATTTCACTATTGAATTGATAATTGTTGCTCTTGGATTGGAAAGTTGTATTAAACGTTTTTAGAGAAAATCCTAGAAACACATTTCTTCGTTCGTTGTGTTTTTCACGAGAAAATCGAACCCTTTTCCTTATCATAAATTCATCGAATGTTTCTTGAGGCCATTGTTATTTGTAGAGATCTACTTTCATCATCGCTGTTGATAATTTGATACTGCCAAATCAGGAATTCCAACCACGTAAATGATTATCAAGCCGTCAAACGTTCTACGCGCTAATCAAAACAATATCCAACTGATATATCGCTTACTTGAGCCATAAATCATTGTTGCACTCGTGTCCAGTCTGTCATGAACATATGCACTTGACGGACATTATCTATTATTGTCATCCAATCTGCGGCGATCTGTAGAGAGATTAATACTGATATGCGTGTTTCATGCAGTCAATACTGACGGCGTTGTTGAACTGCGATGCAGCTTTGTGCAGTTATCCTGTTATTGTGTTCTATTTTCCTGACCGGCAGCGGAGCTGCTATATCGCAACTGACCAACAATGGAGTTTCAGTACCACATTTTAACATAAATCTTGACTTGGAGCCTTATGAGAGATGGAAGGAGGTGGCGATTCGCTATGGTTCGATAGTGAACAGACTGGCTGAACATGCATTGAAACAAAGATTGCCATCGTACATGCTCCCATTCGTCCGGTTCACCTCTCTTGGAGCATTCCGGTACATTCAAGAACCGTACCGCAGCGAACTCGCTGGCTTTGCGTATTATGGGAATGTCTCCCTGAGCAATCTTGTTGCCATGCAGCTTCTATATGATGCCACTGCCTTCTGTACCAGCATCGTATGCGTGGATAACAGTGGAAAGATCTGGCATGCCCGCAATCTTGATTATGGAGTTGATTCGGAGGAGCAGAAAGGGTTGCAGTCCATCACCGTTGATCTAAGTCTGATGCAGAAGGGAAAGGTCCGAGTGAGAGCAGTGACATTCGCTGGAATGATGGGATTTGCAACTGCCATGAGAAACGGACTCTTCTCTATCACCCTCAATGAGAGGAACAAAGGACACGCGTATGAAAATCTCTTCGCTGCCTTCGATATGATTTTGAAAGAGAAGAAATTGCAGCCGGTCTTTTTTGTTATCCGTGACACCCTGATGAAGGCTGCTTCCTATGAAGAGGCACTTGAGACGATGAGGACAAGTCACTTTATTGCTCCGTGTTATATCATCTTTGGCGGTACGACGGGCAATCAAGGCGCTGTGATCACCAGAGATCGGTTCAAGGCCCTCGATGTAATCAGTCTGAATGCAACGTCTGGACGCTGGTACCTTCTGGAGACCAATTATGACCGCTGGAATCAACCACCTCCAGACGATGATAGAAGAGATCCAGGCAAGAAAGCCATGAATGCAATGGGAAGAACGAACATCAATTTGCAAAATCTTTTTAAAGTCATCTTCACACATCCAGTGATTAACAATTCCACGGTGTATTCGACAGTAATGTCTGCCTCCCAGAATATAATGCAATCTACAATTCCATAATATCTCATCGTACTCAATCTCATGATATCTCATCACAGTGCAATGTCATGATATCTCATCACCACAATCCCATGATGTCTCACCCATGGACAGCTAGAATACTAGCTGTCCATGTCTCACCACACCACAATCCCATGACGTCTCATCACACCACAATCCCTTGATATCTCATCATATCTCATCATGCCACATTCCTACGATCTCTCATAACACCACAAACCTATGATATCCTATGACTGAGAGTAGACTTGTCTTTCTGCAGACAACATGTAGAGTGAAGCTCAATAATATCATTATACACATTATTTACATGATTCCTTACCACTGTTTATTGTGAAAACTGTTTTGCTATTTTTATCTTGATAAGAGGACGATTTTTCATTGTATTGTACAAAGTTGAAAATGATCCGAATAGAACATTGTGTATTCAAAAATGAAATTCTGAATTTGTTGGAATATATATTTTCCAAGTATATTTTGATGAATTTTCTTCAGAAGCATTTTGATGAAAAATCCGATAAACAAATTGAGCAAAATCAGCAGCAATTATTTCATGTATATTTATATAATATTCTGACAAAGTGAATGAAACTTGCTATTTTCTGTAATCATAAAGTTTTTGCTTGAAGCTGTGATTGTGGCTGAAAGGCCTAGTAACCATCATAGAGTATGAAATTAATAGAGTGGAATCTCTAACACTAGCTTCTTTATCAGAGATTTTTTAGTAACGCAATATACGTGTATATCAGAACTCAAAAGTTATCATTTTAGAATAAATACAGTCAATGAAGTCATTTTGGCAAAATGTATTTCACCCAAAGTTCAAATGCATGTCGAGTAATGTCGAGATGTTGACCACCTTGCAAAGCAAAATTTTGGATGACGTTGACATTGCTTCGAATCTTTCTACATTTTTGTGATGTGTTAAAGCAGGGTTTTTTAAGGTTTCGTTTACCCGCCCACTCTCAAATTCTACCCGCCAATCTAAAACAAAGCAAAACAAGGCTTGTAGATCTTTGTTTCAATTTCCTTTCCAGCTGTAAAAAGAAAGCGGAAACAAAGCTGCATCTTTTGAATATTCAGCAAATTAGAGGTGGTGGTACAATATATGCCTACAGGAGGAAACAACTGCAGCATCTTTTGAATATTCAGCAAATTAGAGGTGGTGGTACAATATATGCCTACATGACGTACATGCACTAACATGTGCACAGCAACAATTGCTGGATAAGATGGAGAGGAACAGTGGAAAATTGTCTCTTGAACTTGCAGTAAAAACATATATGATTAATGCATAATACACTACATGATTTCACAGTGAATATGGCAAACTGCAATTTATAAAAGACAAATTGCATTCTGCAACGTCATTCCTCATCGGCAATTGAGCCTATTGATGATCAACGAAACAGTGCCACATATCAATGAGAAGTGAAGTTAAAGAATGTAAATAACCGTTGATAAGCGATGAATGTGTTATTTGCACTGCAAAAGTCTGCAAATTGCTTAGTTAAGTCATGGATGATGAAAAGTTGTGTTACAATTATTACTTAAAAATTTAATATGCCTAGTTTCTCTTTAACGATCGAAATTTATTGTCAACTACGTATAGGGGCATACATACATGTACTGTACAGTTGTACACCTCCATAACTTTCAGTGATGCAAATCCTATAAATGAAGTAAGCTATGTGAGACAAGAAAGCACCACTGCGAATGTATTTCTTCATTCGCAACCAGTAAAATTTATTTTGGCATGGTCCACTACATGACTACATAGTATTTCCGTTTTGATAACTTCCTACTTTTAAATGCGTGTGAGTGAAGGAAAGTTTTTGTACTTGTTAACTTGACGATGGTTGCGAATCGCATAATCGAACATAAATAGGTTTCGTATAGATTATCCACACCTGAAATAGGGTTGGGTTTAATAATTTTAAAATTCGAATTATGCAAATAATTCGAATTATTCGCCTTATGTGAAAAACAACAGAGACTGACATGGACAGTGGTTCGAGTTGACATCCGAAATTTACCCGCCCATTTGAAATTTTACCCGCCCAAATCGGGCGCGTATATCGCCTTAAAAAAACCCTGTGTAAAAGTATTTTGAAAAAGGAAACCCGACGTTTCGACTACACCTGACTTAGTAATTTAATCATAGTAATTTTTTGTCATTCTTGTTGCATAACACTGCAACTTCTGTAATCTAGTATTAGAGAAATCCACTAGTACTGTCATAGAGACGTGCGGGCTAAGTATGATTAGAGTCACTTACAAGTCACTGCTTCAAATTATTTAGAACTATTAGAATTTTCCTAGTACTATATGAAATTTGCATTGAATTCTTGAAAACATGTGTGCTTTGTGAAAGTTAGACAAGATTTTGAAGTTTTAAGTGACTGTCATGCGACAATCTAGAGCGCGAAACAAATTATATTTCGCCTATACTTTGATAAGTGCTCCAGTGTAGCTTTTTAGAATTTTCGGCGCACCGGTGCGAGCAGGTGCGGTTAACGCGCGGTTAATTTATGTACATATGGCAAATATATTCTAAGAAAACTACTCATTCTTTGAAAAATTAAAATATCAAAAATAAACCTAAAATGCTTTTATCAAAAAGTCAGGCATTCTTTTAATTTGCCAACTCTAAATTATAATGGAGTAATTTAGGCAATCCTTTGGAGTATTCATGGTGACCACAGCATTCAGAGCTCATTAACTTACTGATTATTAGGTCAATTTTTATGACATGTCATATTTCTAATGAAGGTAAGGTGATATTTTGTCATATTTTCTGTGGCTGATCATATTTAGTTATATTTTGGTCATTATTCTGTAGTTTTAGATTGTTAGAGTTGCCGGGAAGTGGGGATAAAAAATAACCGATGCTTGCAGTATTGGTCTTCTCAGCAGCGCGAAACAGTTTGAGGACAGTTCCAACGCATACACTGGCTACAGATATGAATGCTACCGGCGCTGTCAGGATTGGCTCGATTGTCGTGTGCCTTTCCTTGCCGGCCAGTCAGTGACGGTGCGAGAATGCGTGTGGGTGGGAACTGCGCGCCTACCAACTACGGCGACTAGCGTGAGTCAGCGCTACTGAGTATTCGCGAAAAAGCCAGCCAATCGCTGCTTCAGTAGAGCGCTTTTTCTCCATGTTTGTGCAACAAGCTGTAAGTGGGTATACTGTGGTAAAAGTTAGAAAAAAATCGTTTTATTTGTCTTAAATTGAACTTTTTGACTTTTTGCCAGAAAATGTTAGCATAATTTTTGCTATAATTTAAGATTTTTAAATCTTACTAAATTACAATTTAAGATTTTTAGGTCATATTTGTTTATATTTTCAGCTTTTTAGGTCATATTTGGTTATATTTTCAGCTTTTTGGGTCATATTTGTATATATTTTCAGCTGTTTAGGTCATATTTGTTTATATTTTCAGCTTTTTAGGTCATATTTGGTTATATTTTCAGCTTTTTAGGTCATATATTATTCGATTGTGAAGTCATAAAAAATTGCCCATCATCGGAAATATATCGTAACGATTGTTTTAATAGCTCTTAACACAAGAGTAGTTTTGTGTTTTTTTCGGATTTATTTGATTCCTTCCCGCTGAGTGACTGTTAAGATTAATTCGGATAGGTTCCACTTCAGACAACCGTGTGATCATGTCCGTTCGTTTGAATAGGTTATAGCGATTTTATTCATGTCCTTAACTATTTTTGAAATTGGGACAGACCTAACTTTTCCATGTCATCTTATTAATTTCTTCATTATTACATTGTGCTCCAATTCAATGTTCTCAACTTCTAACATGTGATAACAACACGATAAAATTTTTGAAATTAATGCTCCATTGTGGCAACACATCGTACAATCAGTGTCAGCAATTTCAATATTTTAAAATTGCCTCTGGCTTTCATATGAAGAAAAAGCGATTTTTTACTCAAGTATTTTAGATTATTTCTGCATATTTCCCTGTTATTACATTGCTTTGATTAACATTGTACATATTCTATGATATCTTATACATGTTTCGATGTCGTGTTTTTCTATGTGAATATTCTCTTGTATCAAGTTGCAACAATATTGTCAATACTTAAATTTGTGCTGTGTAATGGTATTTTGTTACCCTTGTTGAAGAATTTAGAAGCATTGAAACAAAAATCTATCCTTTTACTCCTATAAAAGCCAGATGCAATTTTAAAGAAACTATGATCTCAAGTAATGGCCAACAAGACCTTCCATATATCCGTACTTTGAATTTAAATGAAGCAACTCCACCTACTTTACAGCTTCAATTCATGACCTAAACCAGGAAATTAAGTGACACTTTAAACCAATAAAAATCATAAGTCTAGCACTGAAAGACTTAACCTCCTCAGTAATCGATCAAATTGTGGGTGAAAATGTGTGTTATGTTATTCAAAATATCTTGTTTAGTTTAATTCTACTGGACGATGAATGGAACAAATTCGAAGTTATCATATAGATTGCTTTGATTTAGCATTGCATGGCAAGTAATCAGTTTGCACTAAATAATCAAACTTAAAAAACAAATCTGAGATGGTCATTTGGTATGTTAAGTTGCGTTCACTCGTCGTGGGATGTGCCAAAACAGAAAACAATCATGCTATCAAATTAACTATTTCATTTAATACAAAAGTTTGTAAACAAATGTATGGACGAGACTATGGGAGTGTGATTTGTAAGTAGGATTGTGAAGCGGACATGACAGCCGAGTAGACAGTTGAATTATTGAGAATTGGGGGTGTATAAAGAACACCGAATAAGCGTTGACTGTTGACATCTCTTCTCCCCATCGCATTCATCGCCCATATACCTGCCTTCCTCCTCCCATCTCCTGGACGATTCCAGCGGTCGAAGTTGGTCTCTAGTACGTACCAGCGTCCTTTGGAGATGTCAATGACGTAAATATCAAGAGCTTTGAATCGATTCCTTGTGATGACCGCTCCTTCATTGCGATTCACGCCACCGATGATGATGTAACAAGGTGCTATGAGAGGAACTGTGGCGAATTCATTCAGTGCCTCTCTGTACGTTTTTCTTTTCATCATGGTCTCACGGATACGGAGGAAGACCGTCTCCAACTTGTTATGGACCAGAATCATATTCAAAGCTGCGAAGAGGTTCTCAAAGAAGGAGCCGTGATGACGTTCATTCAGTGAGACAGAATATCCTCCGATCCTCAGACCTGTGAAGAAGCAAGAATTCAATGTACGAAACTGAATCTCGAAAGAATTATCGACTGCGCAAACCATAGCAAGAAAGTGATGTAATACGTGGTTCAGAGATGGAGCCGGTAGCATTTTTGGCTACTGGTAACCTTTACGGTTTTTTTTAGTATTGTTTACGAAATCGACTCCAGGGGAGCGAAAGCGAGGATTTGTTTGTAAGGGATGAAAATCCTCAATTATTTTGGAAAGCAAATAAAAAACTGTACCCAACTTTGTGCAAAGTCGCTCGCAAAGTGCTGGTAATCCAAGCATCAAGCTCGCAAAGTGAACGCGTTTTCAGTGATGCAGGGTTGACCCTGACCGCGCCTCGAAACCGCTTAAAGTCTAAGCATCTCGAGGAGTTGGTCACCCTTAGTGCTCTAAAAGCAGGACTATGGTAATTTCACAATTCACATGTTGACATTCACACTTTGAGTTTTGTGTTTTTGAATAAATTTGACACAGTCGGATATTCCATTTTCCATGTATACTATTGATGCATGTACATGATTGTTGGCCAATGTAGTAATTTTTGCAATTACATGTAGGGCCTATATGCTTGCTGTTAATTGCTATGATTGAGCTGAGTCAAAATGGTGACAATTTTTTAATGCAGTAACATTCTCGAACTAATGCCGGTACATGTACTAGTTTTCAGTTCATTCAAGGAGTTACACAAAAATAAGCAATGAGGGACATGTTGTCTAAATCCATGCACTCGGAAAAGTTTACCAGTAGATACCGGTATCGGTAAAGGTTACCGGTAGACCGGTAGACCGGTACCGGTAGCCAAAAATGCTACCGGTTCCATTTCTGAGTCACTTGCAAGTATTGGCAAAGTCAAATTAAAAGAAGGCGATGTAATCTTTAGCACTATTACATTTCTCCTAGTGCACCTACTTTATAAACTTAGCATTGAATTCTAGACAATACGGACATTTATTACGAAAGGTAGAGACCCTACCTTTAATATTTTGAAGTTTTAACTGACTAGAGCGCCAAATAAGTGAATGTCAACTATTCTTTAACAAAAGCTTCTGTGTAACCTTCTAAACTTTTCTGCTCACTGAAAGGTGCGAGCAGGTACGGCTAGTGCAGAGCCCTAAAATTGTTTAAAAAACACAAGACAAAGAGAAGCACATGTAAATCCAATGGGAAGCGTATTGAAGCTTTCGGGAAAAAGTTGGATTTTCTATGTTTTCTTTGATGGAGTTAGAAGCACTAAGACTGGAGCCATAATGTCATCAGATTATTTTCTATCATGTGTGTTGTGTTGACCTGGCTAAATTGGTCAAATTGTTGTGTTTACCGACACTAGAAGGCCTGCAAAATCTGAATGTGTTTGGATTCATACACAAAAATTGACGAACACATTAGGAAATGACCTGAAGACCTTCAATGTCTAAAATTGTGACTCTAGGCTTAGTGCTTCTCACTTAATGAGAGAACTCATAGAAAGTCACATTTCTACAGAAAGCTCAAGTATATTTCCCATTGGATTTACATGTGTTTTTCTGACTGGAAGAAGAGTAGCCGGGTAGAGTACGCGCAGATCTGTAATATCCATAAGTTGTACATCTATGATCGGCAAATATCTCATTTTACGAAATTTGTAAAATGATGTCATTTTATATCAATTAATTTTTCATAATGAAAATATACTATTTTTTAGTGAAATATACGTAGGCATGCACCGTGAATAGATCTAGTCATGCGAATTTTTCGATTTGCACCGCTAACATGCCATTTTTACTGCTCTTGAAGCTAAAATAATATAACAATTATTGCTGCAATGAAGTTAAAATTAGATTGCGTGCAGCATCGATATATTCCAAATAATGGAAGGCCGAAGAAAGCAGTGTAGTCATGCAAAACTTCTTGTATGTCAAAACTTAGGTAGGGACTATGGCCTATACATGAGATATCGCAAGTTTTGATTTGAGCTTTGTAGACTCGAATTACAAATGTGCCTACAATATGCAATTGGCTAGGACAACAGTATCTAAAGTACGAAAAAAAGGCTAAAAATATTTAGATTGCAGTCAAGACTTCAAAAACATCAAGACAGTTATTAATAAGTTCAATGTTCAATCATGGGCCTACTGGAAGTCTGACGTAACCAGCAATATATGAGATGTACACTGTGCATGTAGAGGTAATCCCAGAAAACGGCGGTCTTTATTAATTAGAACCATTATTATACAAATCCGAAATGCCGAGCTTTGACCACACTCGTATTTCCAAATTTAAAGGTCTCGCTTACATATTACTAATAATAATTTATTCATAAGCTTGTATTAGCCTCGTATTATAGAAGCTAATACAAGTCAGAAAAGACAAAGTCAAAGTAGTGTTTTGAAACTAGCATTGTTTGACAATCTGTGTGGTAAACATGCTGACAGACAAAAGCCTGTTGGTTTTCGCTACATGAATCAACCAGTGGAGAAGAACATGGGTAGAATAAACGAAAGAGACTAAATTTGCTTCAATACAAAATGCGAAGAATTTATGATTAGAAAATATAATGGAACAAAAATTTTTGATGATATCATTTTATATCATTTTTCCTCAGAATAAAATGATATCATTTTATCATTGCCGATCTTTGGTGTACTTCATTCTGTGAAGGTCTGTTCTTCGACCTCGTTCCTTGTAGGAAGTCGTTTTGGTGGTCGGACTTATTTATGTTAAAGAGCGGAAAAGGCGATAAGAGATTTGACCATGAAATCTCGCGATGAGATTTCAAAAAAGGGGGATAGTTGTGTCAATTATTTTAAGATGATGGAGTTTTGCTGTCTACTTTTAAAGTGCAATTTTAATTATCGGTACTATTATAAATGGCATTTCGTAAATGAAGAAATCAAATTTCATGTTTCAAAACTTTGAAGTTGTTCAACAACACTGGATTATCTCTGCGAGCACTAGCACTATAGATGATGACAAGTATTCTACAACAGAATGAAGTTTGCCCTGGACATTTTTCATATCATGGAGAGAGAATCAACTTTCACATTTTCTCAGCTCTACAATCTAAAATTTCTTACTGCCGTTTATTATCTTCCACATAAGTTTACCTGTGAATACTCCCAACAATCCAGCGAAGGTGACTGACCGCAACCTCACTTGATTGTCCTGTATGAAAGTGGTTTCGATGATCAGGCGCCTTAGTCCTTGCCTCTCTGCTGTATCGTCCTTGTAATCCAGATTCCGAGCATGCCAGATAAAGTCATCTTCATCCACACACACCACGCTGGTACAGTATGCAGTAGCATCGTAAGCTAGCTGCATGGCCACTAATCGTACCAGCGGGATGCTTCCATAATGCGCAAATCCAGCCAGCTCACTGCGATATGGCTCCTGGATGTAATGATAGGCTCCCTTAGCCACTACATGAACGATGGGGATGAGGGAGGGAGGGATGCGAGAACGCAAGGCATGGATGGCTTGTCTGTTCACCGCAGGACCGTATTGACTTGCTATTTCTCTCCATCTTTCAAAGGGTGGTCTGTTGAGGTTGATATGAAAATGAGGGACTGCGGAGATGACGGACGGCAAAAATATCAAGAAAAGATGCATTACAGATGAATCAAGACGTTGATCTCGATAACAAGATCTCATCATTGAAGATATACCGACACTGAGAATTCTGATTGGAGAAAAATGACGCGTTCTTGAGATTATTATGTTGAGTTGGCAATGAGAAGATATTCTTCAGTGCCAATATCAACAGTTCCGGCAATATCTGAGATAATTGCTGGACGATGATCTCATGCTGATTAAAATGATAGAAGCGAACTCATGAGAAATGAAGAATGATCCGGCCAGAGTAATGTGATGTGCTACACTCCGATAACGGTTATGAGTATAATGTCAAGGTGGGTAAGTGCAAGAAGCTTGAAGCGTGTTGACTAATTGAAACAGTAACACAGACAAACATTATGTAGAGGATAAGTTATAATCTCAATTATCCGCTTCATGTCCTCAGATTTCCGCATCTTCCTGAACAGCTTCTGCGGTCAGACAATATTACCATGAAGGTCATGTCAAAGAATAGCATTATGAAGCATGTAATTGAATAAGCTGTCGGTTACCTTAAAATCGTCTTCGTACAGTGCAAGACTTATCAGTTAATTCCTCATCATCAGTGGCGATAAGGAAACGAAAGGTAATCAAATTAATCGTTTTGATGGAGCGGAAAGTGAATAAGTCAGTGTGGTAAATGATATCAGCCTCGCTGTTTTTATTGTAGTCTTTCTCTCCCCAGGTTTTCAAATTTGTTTGAAACCTGGTTGAACTAGCCATCATAAAGTGTATAGATGCAGGTAGCTGTAGATGAGAACATTCTCTTTCCACGTACAGAATTTCATACAATTTGATACTTCTGGAAATAGAGGTTTTACTGCGATGCGCAAGCCAGCGATGTCTGCGGATCAGATGTGTTAAACGCGTATACGCGTGTGTCCATGTACTGTTTTGTCTGACATCGAACCAGCTGTTGTTTCAAGCGATATCTTAGCATTCTACCCACCTGTATCCCCGAAGAACGCTGTTGCTTTTAATTTTTAATTTTTTGATTTTAAGAGGTCATCCAAAGAATTTTGGATGACTGGAACGCACTTCCTGAAAAAAATCACTGTCTCCAGGTCTCTAGACGTGTTTAAGTGTGAACTGCTTGACTTCTTATGCAATAACAAAGAAACTGTTAATACAGTGTAACTCAATGTGTGTATCAAAATGTATCTGTCCATCATTCTGCATTGGTGCTCTATTTGAATAGATAATGATAATGGAGGTCGCTGGGAAAACCACGAGATTATTCGAGCTACTTACTCAAATATCTGACCAACAGGATTAGCAAGAATTGATTGCAGTCATCAATAAAATCTTTTCAATCAATCTGTTATACTATTACATCAAAACTATTGCATGTATTTAAATCCCAAAAACAATTTCGAAGCGCTTTTTTTCAGAATTTTTATACATTTAACAACTTTTCCAATTGGTTCTTTGAAAAAGTTACTTATCTAACATATCGATTAATTGAAATTAAAGTAATGTTTAATAATACTTGTCTTTAGACAACCTGATTCCGTGCGATGATGTACATCTGCAATGAATAATTGGTTCAAAAATTGTAGACAGTACCTCAGCAGACATTGGGCACCTTGCAGCTGATATCCTTGATGTTTGTTGTAATTTTCCCGTATGAGGAGGAGTGCATGGACTCCCTAACAGACGGGTGCGCGCGTGGCACGTCCTGCTTATGAAGGCAGATATGCATGCGTCCATGGGAGAAGTGGACTATTGAGAACTCATTATATAATCCAGACACGAGAATTCTCAGCGATTGCTTCTGCGTGATCAACTCACTCAAGTGGTACGTCGAATAAGTCCTTCAGTCGACATGAGATACGCGTAAAAATCATGCACTAGATTCTGAATGATGTAGACCTAATTTAGACATTAATTCGGACAATCATGTTCAACTGAAACATCTTCATGAGCAAGCAATTAATTGGCATTATTTCGTAATCAGTTGACTGAAATGTAAATATTTTTAGAAGGTTTGTTTCTCTGCTGATGCCTCGTAGGTCGCTCCAATGCCTCTAATAAACAAAGTATGGGCCAGCGTTTTTGATAGAGTTTGTCATATGTGTGATATCAAAAACGTAATGTTCGAATGTGGGTATGTCGATTGTGGACTTGTGGTTAACTTTTTGATGAGCCCAATTTATGAATATTAATTTCCACATTGATTGCGTGTTGCGTTCACTGTTCACTCAACCTTATTGTCACTGCGTCCGTTTTGAAATTTGTCATTTATAATATGTTACTGAATCTCAAGTTTCACTTTCTGAGAAATGTCGCTGATCTTCAACTTTCTATCTTCTTCTCACGACTGTACCTTGAGATTAAACATCACGCCGAATATTTGTGTTATCTCTGCTTATAATGCCATGTTGATACAGCATGATAACTGATGAAGCGAATTCTTACGCCAACATGTTATCTATCAGATTTCCGTAAAAGTCATCAGTTGATGATTATCACGAAGAGGCACGTAGGATCTGACCGCCGCAGTGTCCCTGTGATAGTGTTTGTTCTGTGGCCTGGAGCGTGTTCTTGCCAAACTCTTAACTCAAAAGAATGACCACCAGGAAGAAATGCGCTCTACATACAGCCGGTCTGGAATTTTCCTGACTGAACCGGACTACAGGCGACCGTTTGCATCTCTGGTGGTCGCCTTATGTGCTTGTAAAAATAAACAGTAAATTTGCAAAATCACTTAATAATAATTAATATTAATGAGTACAATAAATACTAATTTATGATAATAGTAAATTAAAGAAATATTAGTAAATTTACAATTTAGGGTTCGCGCAATGGATTCCTCATCGTCTGACCGAGGAGCAAAGAGCAGCACGCCTCCAGCTGAACCGGCAGCATCTCCGTAGATACCGGAAAGATAGAGACAACTTCCTCAATCGCATCATTATTAGTGATTCAGCTGATGGGTGTGAATTCGATAACGGCAAACGCATTGTGTCACCAGTGTGTTCGTTGATATAATTGTTAATTTTCCTTTTTGATTATTGTTTATGCCAGCAATTAATCAATTCAGATTGCGAATATTTATTATTGCACACATCACTTTTGTGGCGCAGATTATCTCAATGTTATGTAACAGTAACAAAAAGTAAGTAAGCACTACTTGTCCCTTTTGCCAAAAAGAATGCAAACCATTAAAAACTTCTGGCATTTTGTATGCATAGGATTTGAAAATTCGCTTCTCATGATATTTATCTAGCGTACTTGGTTTTTGACCATCAGAAAATCGGAGATGAGTGGCACTGGATGTATGATGCACTATTGATTTCCATTGGGCTGGATATTCTACGCTCGAAGAATTGGTTTTAGGTGATTATGTGCAGCTTTTTTTGTTTCTGATAAAATCTATTTTTTCAGAGAGCTTTGTTTGAACGATGGAGAAGAACGAAGCAGGCTCGTCGAATAATGGTACAGGTAAGTAAATAATATATTTTTCATCATTCTGACTGATCATGTGTTCCATGAACTAAAATCCATGAGCATTTGCGGAAACTCGAGCGCTACAAAAATGCACTTAGTTTATGCGGAAAGATGGCTTCCAGAGCTATTGATTCACAGGTGTCTGAGGTTGTCGAGTACGAATTGATGCGCAATAAAAAAGTCACATGAATAACTTGTAGGCGGACTTTGCCATCTGTGAGTTGTGAGTGTTTCCAATATTGTGTTGCGAGATGTGTTCACAACTGTTCATGAATCAAATTCAAATTCGTGCGTCTTGTCTTTGATATCTCACTAATTTCAGGATTTGCTGTTCTAATGTTCCAGTTCAAAATCTACAAGTATCAAAACCTGTGAATTCTGCGAGTCGTAGTCGAGTTTCTGAGCGCAATATTTCATTCTTTCTTGGAGCCAATCCGTTAATCTGTTATAGATTCTGAGTGCTTATTTTATTGATTAATGGAAAATCTACTAGATTTTAGGTACATCGTGGGAATAACCAAATAGGCTATGTAATGCTGATCCTTCGATTAAAATAAGTTTTTTTTCGATCTATACTCATAGATAATTGTCAGATGGGTGAATCATAGCTTAGATAACATGAAATTCAAGCACTCAAGCGAAGTAACATAGAATTGACACAAAAGGCAAAGTAAAGGGTCAAATGAAATTTATAATGAATAATAAAACAGCCGAAACAAATTGCGCAGGATTACAATTTATAGGCATCGCAAAAAATGATTAAATTTTTATAAAAGCATCACCATACCCTGTTCTTTCCATAGCATGCCTAAAATGTAAAACGGAGACATCGTCAAAATATGGAACACTTGCCAACGCATATTATGAAATGATGATGAATTACCCTGATATCCACTTAAAATTCTCACCATATATTTTCCGACCAAAATACAATAGACATGTCAAAGTAGTAATGTTTTACACATTAATTTCTGTCATCTGCATCACGTCTCTTGGATCTCACTGCGTAGAAAAATTGTCGCTTATTGTAGCATCATATTTGCATTTGATGGCAGTTGTGTGTTGCAACCACAGTTGATCCATCATGCGAAGGAGAGCTGAAATCAAAACAGAATTATTAGAACTTGTTAAGAAATGTGTGGTATTTTGTGAGTCAATGAAGTAAAGTAAAGTCCGTTGGAATTCCTACCTTATGTGGATACTTTTCGAAGTTTGAGAAAGGTGAGTTGCCACTTCTAGATCGTAAACATATTGTCTCATAGCTTGATTTCCAAATAATTTTCAATGCAATTGTTTGTCTATACATAAGTTTATTGCATGTCTCTGAGCAAGACATCTATGCTTTCCAAGAAAGCTATATTGCACTCGGCGTAAGCGTGACACGCAAAATACACGCCTTGTTCTTCCACGTGAAAGATTTTTGTGGGCGCACTAATAAAGGCCTTACACAATGGAGCGAACAAACATCTGAGAGCTTACATAACGATTTTACAAAACATTGGCAGAAGTACAAAGTGAGATCGTTTGATCACCCTGATTTTAAATCCCGCATTCTTCGTGCCGTTGTGTCATACAATGGACGACATGTTTGAAGTGTTTCGATCTTGGAGTGGATGTCTGTCTGCATTTAATTCAATATTGTGAATTTGATTTTTACATTTAATGAGTAGTATCTTGATGAAGGATCATAATACAATAAATAAATGTTTTACACAATTTATGTTCTGGAACTGATGCTATAGATAAGTATATGTGCTGATAAGAAATCTTCGATCATGCTTCTAGATGGCTCAAAATAACTCATCAAGGGGGCTAGAGAGAATTCTGAATGCTATCTCAAACATCATAATTTTCTATATTTATTTTTATTTTTTTCATAATGCAGCACCCTGTAGGAGCTTCAAAAATGGCTATAGATGACAACAGTTAGTCTCAAATAATTAGTAAAAATGTAGCGAAATTGACTGCTTGATTTGGTTGCAAGAAAAAGGCGATAGCACAATGAATTGACATTTTGATATAACAATTTTACGCATTTGGCGACCATATTTAAATATGGCCTTCTAGAAAAAAAAGATATCGATGAAAGATTTTCATATCACCGTTATGGGATGCTGGGATGTTGAGGCATTGAATAAAAGTAAAATCAGAGATGGGATATTTCACTTCCCAAAAAAATGGTTTTGGCTCACCGTGTGAACTGCAATATGCTATGAGGCTTGAAGATATACGAACCTAAGCACAATGTTGAATATCCATGTTTGAAAACATAGACTTTGAAACAATTCTCATCAAGAGCTGTGGATTCACCCATAGTCTTCTTAATCTGGGAACTCCTATTCTAAAATCTATGAATGCATCATTCGCAGGCTGAAATGATTTGAATTTTTGATTCTTGACTTCTACGTATATCCATTTGATTACACTGAAGATCATCATGCCTAACAAATGTAGCGCCTTGTATTGTAAGTCCGGGTACGACTCATGTAAAACACCATTTAATATTACATTCCATCGATTTCCTATGAAAAATCAGGATTTGCTTCGTCGGTGGCTTAAAAAAGTGTCAAGAATTGGCTTTGTACCTTCTCGCCACAGCTGTCTGTGTTCATTGCATTTTCATGACAATGACTTTAAAACGTCGAGCACCGACAGTGTAAATATTCGAAGGAAACGAAGGGGTGACGTTCCCTTGCAACGGCGGTATCTGAAGCCAAACACTGTACCCTCACAATTTCCCAATCTACCAGGTCGCTTTTCCACAAATCCTCCGAAACTTCGAACTGGAAATGCATCGTCCACAGTCCGGGCAGAAAAAGAAAACCAGAGATTGAATGAACTTGCTCAGCAGATGTTTGTTGATGACAAAATATCAACTATTGAAGAACTTTCTCATCGCCTCATTCATGAGCAAGCAAAGCCAGCACAGTTTGCAATAACACGAGCTGCTGATGAGTTGATAATTGGTCAACTAGAAACACTAGATGCTCCGCAATTTAAATGTTGCATCATAGTGAATGAGGAAATGAGTGTACGGATGTATTTGGGTAGCACTCGTGTTCCAACATCGCAATATTCCCACATCATCCCAGACAATATTTTTTGTGTTTCACAGGTAACGAACCTGATGTCATTTTTGAAATACAATTCTGACAATCGGAGTTCAGCTTGCAGCAGAGATTGAACACACTGTTAACCGAACACACTTTCTACCCGGCCTTAATGAGAGCACTTTTGATTGTTTGTGAAAAGATTTAACGCAAAATAGATAGTGATTTCTTGTGATTGACATTCACGGCATATGTTATTATTCTCATTAAAACTGCTTTCCATAAAATTGTTTTTCTTATAACAACGCGTACATTCTTCACTCGTTCACTGATAAATAATAAATGATGGTCAGTAATACAGCAAATTTTGAAAAAGGCGATCGTGACAAGGCTTTGATAATTTCAGCTTGCGACTGTCTCAGCTTTTGTAGGAATGGGATTTCCCTCCTAGTGTGGTGTGGATGGATTTAATCTAATAGGAATTGCAATGAAATGCAAATTAAAATGCATCAAATGTACTGTATCAAAGCCATAGGAACAATTTGAATGTTATCATTGGTTGAGTCATAGTACTACATCAACTATAAATAATATCAGCTCGAGCTTGCTGAGTCATGTGACACACTGGACAGATCTTTCTTGTGATGTTAAAGTCAGTATACTGAACAATGTTCACATGGATCGAATAGAGAAACAAGACATCACAATTGTGCTGCCGTGTTGTAGTTGCTTTTCAATAGCTACCTACCGGTGAATAAAGATAACAGAAATGTATTTTAAAACGTATTCCAATTTTTCTTTTTTGACTTCACTGATTACATTTTATCAAACATAACTATGAGGTTTACATAGCAAATCCGGAAGGCCGCCGATAGTCTGTTGATAAGGACTACCGGTGGTGGCTGAAAATGCCTTTCGTATTAAAAGCGGAATTTTTATTGTTTGTAAGATCAGCAAGTTGGGCTCCCCATCCGGAAACATACAAGGAAATATTAGTTTCCTGTCCAGATGTTACACGGCTTGAATATCCAGTAGTCCATGGTATTCACCTAGGAGAATACATGGCTTTTGATCCTCGCAGATTCTGAAGATTTTTCTCCTAAAATTCAGGATTGTCAGCTCTCACGCCTTGAGCATGAGATTCATCCCATCTAATTTTCAGTAAAGGAAAATGTCTCACGGATATAATACTTCCATCAAGCAATCGTTTTTCAATTCAACTTAAAATGTATGAGTAGCTCAAGATATGACTAGGTAGGCATGGCTTGACATCTGAGGCTTTCAATAAAAATCAGCCAATTACATGCAGTTAATAAGCTAGCTCTCAGTTGAAATTTGATCCACTCAAATATGCAATCAAAAAATCATTAATCAATAGTGGTGCGGTTCTTAACATGCGATATACCTTATCTAATTTATAGTTTATAGACTCACACGGAATGTTTTTGCCACAAGATGAAAAACAGAAAAAAGAAATTTCACTCCCAATTTACGACTTCACTGACTTAACATTGAATAAAACATTTATTGACACACGACGTTTCGTCGTTCTGCGACATGTTCACGGGTTCTTGCAATTAAAATGAGGGAAGCTCAAAATTCTGTTGTGAAATTAAAATGATGGATTGAGAGGATCTGCCCGTGAACAAGTCGGCAGGACTGCGAAACGTCGGGTGTCCATACAAGTTTTATTTAATATAAAGTCGTAAATTGAGAGTGAAATTCTTTTTTTTCTGTTTTCAGCTTTTCTACTTTAGTATAGAGAGGGTTTGAAAGTTCTACCCCGTATGAGCTCTCAATATGTCATCTGAGGAGGAATAGGACACGAAGTTCCATCAATTCCAATGATCTTTTCCTTGACGTCCACTTAAACTAGCTTTGATAATACGTTGATGCTCAGTCGAGTTTTATTTGTTCGGTTTTCTATCATGTCGAACGAATATTCAGAAACAAACATTTTAAGAAACTGAAAGTCTCATATTCGCTATTCCTCTTCACGAGACAGCAGATTTGCGACACTGCTGTCAACCAACATTGTGAAATCATTTACACTGCACGCGAGAAACACATAAGAACGATGTAGTCCGGCAGCCAGAACGAGTTTATGCAGAGAACGAGGCAGAAAATGAGACTTTCACAGAATGATGTACACCCTATGCCTACTACGAATCTGCACGTCTGCCGAGTTCCAGTGAATTCCTCTTCTTGTGAGATAGGATCAAAGAAAAACACATGATAATCCAATGGGACACAGGTTGCAGTTTTCGGCTAAAATGAAATTTTATGTGTTTTCTTTGATAAAACGAAAAGTACTAAGCCTAGACTCATAATTTTTGGCAAATGTCTTCAGGTCTTTCATGTTCTTTCAAATGTCTTTCATGTTCATGCACTCCTGCCTATGAAGCTGAACACATATACTGTAGATTTGGCAAGCCTCTTAATGTCAGCGGATACAAACATTATGAGCAATTTTGTCCATATTCAACCACATTCTCACATGCATTGTCGATCAGAGGCATGGCAATGGCATATGCACATAATAGGAAATGACCTGAAGCCATTCCAGATCAAAATTTATGTCTCTAGGCTTGATACTTTCCAATTGATGAGCGAAAACAGAGAAAATTTTTTATTTATCAGAAACTGCGATCTGCGTCCCATTGGATTGGCATGCGTTTTTCTTTGATCCTGTCGTACAAGTAGAGGAACTAACTGGAGCTCGGCAGACGTGCAGATTCGTAGCAGGCACACGGTGTACACCATTCTGCGAAAGTCTCATTTTCGGCCTCGTTCCCTGCAGAAACTCGTTCTGACTGTCGGACTAATATTTCAAGTCAACCTCCCAGGATAAATGGTCTGCATTTGGTGCGCTTTTCTGTCTCACTCGCTGCAACAAATTTATGAAAGCGCTTCCATGATCGGTTGAGAATCAGACAAGGCGGAAGGTTGCCACTTCAGTAGTTATTTTGTACAACAGAAAAAAAGAAAGCCATTGATCTTGTTGGACAAGAGACGAGGTGTCTGATTTCTATGTTCGTAATTGCTCTACCTCATGATCTTGCCACACTTTCCTCTGCATTTGCTGCCTGACATTCTCGCACACAATTCTATTTGACTTGACAATGGAATTGATTTCGTAGTGTTTTTATCAATCAATTTGATTTCACAACAGAATTTCGAGCTCTCCTCATTTTTCTTGCTTACACCTCAGAGGGGACACTGATGTCCACGACTGGTGTGGCAATAATGAAAGTTATGCTGATAATCAAGTCATAGATATCTTCACTTTAGCACATTCTAAACCATAATTTCTGCATCCTGTGCCAAAATTTACTACTGTTGCTTGTAGAGTTGAAAGGGTTAACCTGTGTCACGGAGACCGAATAGGTGATAGCGAAGAATTATTATTCAAAGGAAATAATTTCAAAAGAATGTGTATAATATGCATGTGAACACTGGGTTTTATGTTATAGTGGGTGTGATATTTATACTGAATCCATTAATGGTGAGACTCGCTTCATTCTCTTTCAGCTATCGCGTCGCAAGCGTCTCGAGAGTGATATCGATGAGCGCTTCAATTTTCATTATTCTGTAAGATTTCAACGCCATTGGCAAATTGCGTTGGACAGAATGCAAGTCATTGATAAAGTAGAGACCATGGTAAGTGAATTTTTGTATCATTTGATTTAAGAAATTTCTATTTGAGATGCATAAATCAACATTTCGTATGTAATATACAGCATTGACTTTTCAATGACGTATCTGACGTTTGACAATTAGTATATTCATGAGGGTTAAAACTGCGGCCTTGACTAGCCGCATGGGCCAGCGGTCATGGACCTCAGCTCGCGCGATGGACAATTGTAATTATGATCGGGACGTCCTGATATTTCGCCAAAAAATTGCCTGTCTTGATTTTTTGCCCTCGAAATTTAGCTGTCCCAATTTTTTGAAATTTGGATACTGTTTTTGTAGTCGAAGTTAGGTGCTGTGGTCAGAATTTCTTATGTACACAGTTGTCACGTGCATAGGCCTCCTGTCTTACTTCGAAACAGTTAACACTGAAATATGCATTCGATTTCTTTTTGTAAAAAATGAGTGTAGCAACATAAAGAAAATAAAGAAAGGCTCTATTTGCACAAACTCAAGAAATCGTCCAAATCGACACCAACCCGCATTTTTTTTGTTTTTTGGTAGTCACAATGCAATGATTTATATCTTTGTACGGGAGCATATTTTTCTAATAAGTCGTTTGGTTGGGAGGTGACGAAACGGAAATAATCGTTAATAAGATGTAGATACTTTTCTTTTGTCATAGAATTTCGGTAGTCCGTAACTGATACGCGTTTAAGTCTACGAAATATAAGAATTATCACCAGGTTGGGTCCAACAAAACAAATGAAAAGCAAAACACATCAAAATCAAACACATCAAAACACATCTTGGTTGCGCATAAAATGGAAGAAAGGGGTATGATTGTTGTCTCTATTTTTGTCCCGATTTTCTGTGTGGGCGTCCCGATTTTTAGTCGACAGGGTTTGGCAGCCGTGGAGATTGTTCTCTGGTCCTTGGTCTGTAGATTTTACTTTACCTGATGATACGCACTGGTTGCGTCGCGAAATATTGACTTAGTATTTTATAACAGTCTCGTCGATCACCTATTTCCTCGATCTAAATAATTTTACGACGCACCTATGTTTTGAATATTGCAGCCATGTCTAGACATGGCTAGTTTTAGTAATGACTATGTTAGTGCATTGTTATTCTAGCAGTTGGACGAATTTGCGGAAATAAAAAGTCGCGAAATTCTTTTCTGTGCCGAATCGTAATAATTTCTCGGGTTTTTTGCTAGTTATGTTCCATAATCAGTCTTTGCGAAGATGCATGATTTGTTGTTTTCATTATTCCTTTCAAAGATAGTGTTGTAAAGATATAATTGCCTTTTGTACAAGGTAGAGTACGCTGTTCAACCTTCTGTAGGTGTGTCAGTGAGGTCTTTTTATCTGTCTATAAAAATAGAATAACATCATTGACCTTTGCATTAACGATCAGGTGTTCTGCTTGCAATATTTCTAGGTTTATTTCAGATAAAGTTCATCTCTTTCATAATACGCACATGTTGATGCAAATGTTTCAACATGTTCAACCGAATACGTGCTTATTTTGCTTATCATCCATAAACAATTCAATCCTAATTCTGAGTCTATTGCATGCTATTGTTAAATTAACTATATCAAGCGTTGCCTTCAAATGGGTTTTTATTGGTCTTACTTTGATTTTGTGTGTTCTAACCACAGAATTAAGTATTTTGTTTATCAGCGTATTTTGTTAATCTAATTCTGTGGTTCTAGCGCTTGCAAAATCCAAACTTTTCTCGGTCCCCTGGGTTTAGGAATCGGGATTGACTTCTATAAGCTCATGCTTCCATCGATATGGGACCGAAGAAAGCCTACAGTCAAAATATAGTAGTTTTTGAGTTTGCAAATTGACATTGCTTTCAATTATCATCACTGAGGCTCGACATATTGTAGCATTCGATAGGCCCTTCTTACTGCCCGAAGTCCCGCAAACTTTTCTACTGTGAATGCTTTGTAGGCCTACATACAATTATACATAATTGCATCGTATTGCAGTGAAGAACTCGTGCATGCAGAGTGGTAGTTTTTGATTTGTTACTTTGCAATTGCATAGTGCGACTGGACGTTTATGTGGACAATTGTACATTCATTGGAGAACCCTAATCAAATATATTTTAAAACCGGCCGACAGTCTGCGGCCCAATAAATATGGTTCGAATATGACCATTGAGATTTTCATTTTTTTATTGGCTGCATCGTTTTTTGATAGAAGTTTTTTATATTTATAGATCGATGTGGTGTACAATAGGGTTTTCAAAATCCCGACTTTTTCTGATCCCGGGATTGAAAACCTTAGTGTGAAGTCTTTATATACTTGTTTTAAGATGTGTAGCATATTCAAATGTTCATGTTGGTGGAATGGGTGATGATTCTCTCCAGTCAATACTATTAGAGACAGGGTGTCCACACATACTCTATTTTCGAGTATATACTCGATTATACTTGTTTTGGGCAAAATATACTCGAATATACTTGATTTTTTCATTATACTTATCTATTTTTATCCGGAGTAGTAAGTATCCCCATGTTTGCCATATTTTTGATCTTCAAAAAAATGAAGTGTGTTCGAAAATGTTGTCTTTACAACAGTCTTTATACAGGGTGTCTGCGCACTGGAAAATCCTGAAATGTTGTTATTTGACCGGGAAAAATTTTGGTCTCGAGAAGCCGCAGACACCGAGGTTATACTTAAACGTTTTAAATTATGATTATACATTTTTGTGCTATTCTTAATCGCAATATGACATTTCAGCTATCTAAATGTTGAAAGTCGTCTCATTGTGAGTTTTAGTTCTTATCTAAGTTATTGCCGGAGATGAAATGCGCCGTTTGATGTGTAGAGTTTGTCGTTCTTGGATAAAGCATAATCAAAGTGAGAATTCAAATCAACATCATACTGATTACCATGAACTGGATCGGCTCCCGACAATGTAATACAACTATTGATGTATGTGTGAAAGCATTTTTATATAATGTAATAAAGAAACTTAAACTACAATTAAAATCTTACTCTTTGATTGCTATTGCTATGTTTAGTTTCCGATACCACTAACGTTATCCTAATTTACAGTTTTGATCGTTGGCAATCGTTCTTCCGATTTTCGTTTCGTCTTTTTGACTTGTTAAAATCGGTGTTTTGGACTATGTTTCTGATAGTTATCAATTGTTGGCGCTGCCATCGCCTTTGTTTCACGTTCAGATTTTCGGTAAGTTGGTTTTTCAATTTGTGATTGCTACATGTACGAAGGGTGGGCAACTTATCGGATATCATTAACGGATTGTCATACGAACAGATACCAGAGTTACTGTTGAAGTAAATGATGACAGGGATGTCTATGAACCATAGATTGGAATATGTAATTCATCGAACTTGCGAGTATTCTTATGATATACAGTTCTATATACAAGTATAAAAGCATACGTTAAGTATTGAGAGCTCATTGTCATATTCTATTCAATATCAACTTATAGTAGCAAGTAATTTTCAGAAATTATCATGATCACAGCCTTCATCAAAATTGCAAATTTTCAGCCTACAGTCATTTCACCACACTCAATGAGTCTTTTATCCCGAGCTATCTATGGTTAATAGACATCCCTGATGATAAGCATGTTAAAAGAGGTATCCTAATACATAGCGCATTTGAGGTGGACCAATATTATAGACATCTCCAGTCTCTTTGCAACAGTAGCTTGATAGTCTCTCACCACCTTGAAAATATAGCATACTTGATTTAGGAATAGAAATTAATGTCTAAAAGCAGACTAAGACTTCAAGCCGTTTTGCCACGTCACATTTTCGATTTAGTAAATCAGCCTTTAAAGTCGTCTTTGAAAATCGCTCAAGATTAGGTAAGACTGCTCCATAGCGTATATCAACAGATGTCTGTGTACAAAGTATGTATAACATCAGTGGAACTCAAGATCGAAAATTCCGTTTTGCTGAATACTATTGGCTTGTCTACTGTGAGGTTTTCAGCCACTTCACTGAAGCGCTTCTCTTCTCGATATCATTGAAACACATGTGTTTATCTCTAATTAAGAAGATATCATGGAGGTGCACAACACAACCTCATCATGGTTTATGGAAAATATCTGAAGATATCGAGGAGCAGGTAATGCTAATGATGAATGATAAGATAGCGCTAAAAATGTTAACTTCAAAATCTTCTGATTTGCATCAGATTGTATTTTTTTTCAAATTGTACGCTGATGCAAACTTTAAAAAGTTATCAGTAATCAGGAGTACAAGCGCTCTTCGGCTTGTCGTCACACAATAATGACTTTCTCATGCTATGACACAGCTAGAAATTTCCTTCACATGATATAATCATTCTTAATGTAAGTTTTGTTAAGCGACAGAAGACCTTTAAAAAACGTGTAGGTTTTCACTGATTTTGACCCACCAATTCCAAAAAACGTTATTTTTCTTAATAATGTGTTGGCCTACTTTTTGGTCAGATGTTTAGACAGATATGAATAAATTTATAATTGGGTAATCGCCATTTTCCAGGTATCAAATTAAAAACAAAATATTTCGTCCGACGTTTCGAGTATCTTTAAGGAGGAAAAATTTGTTTTTAATTTGATACCTGGAAAATGGCGATTACGCAAATATCAGTTTATTTATAACATCACACCAGGTATGGCCAAACACCTCAAAAGATTAGTTTAGACAGATGAACTTTTAGAAAACAAAAGTATCCGAATTAAAATCAACTGACATCTAAAAGGCGGACGAATGATTTACATGAAATAGTAGAAGACAAGTTTGCATGTACATGTAGGCCTATCTATGGATTACGTATACCAAAGAATACTTGGATACTAAAGGAGACTTGACTTAGACTATTCAAGTTAGAGCTGCCTTGAAAATACTTCTATATACTGATGATATGAAACATTTTCTAACTTTACCAGTGAAATCAATGCGTGGAAAGAATATGTACCACAAATCGTGGGAGACCACCTTCTCAAGGGGTTTCGGCCGTACCAGGCTGTAAGTCCAGCGCAAAGTGCAATATATGCGATGCCATATTTTCTATCGAAAATAGTGGTAAATCGCGTTTGGCTGAACATGCTAAGGTACAAGTTGTAAATTATGCATCATCACTTGAATTGTGGTCGACTATTCGTACTTTTCTTTCCAGGGTATCAAACACTTGTCGCTCATAAAATCCCGAAAGAAGGCCCTCCTCGGTCCTATCTTTCGTTACACAGGATGTTGAGTTGATGCCATCTTCCTCGAAAACTCCTTCGAACGAAGTTTCCGTATCAAATTTTGTAGAAAATGATTCTACACTTGAATCTGAATTGATTCTTATTATAGGTTCCATAGTGCACCATATGTCTGCTAGAGCTACTGAAGGGTTTATTCGTTTGCTTCCTAGTGCCTTGAATGACTCTGAATTAGCAAAAAAGCTCTCGCTTGTAAGAACTAAGTATTGGTATTTACTTTGTTTCGGAGTGGGACCATTTCTCCAGGAGAGGTTAACCAGATTGAACTGTTGCGAATGCGCCTGAATACGTTGTCATGTTTGACGAATCGTTGAACAAAATAAGTCTGAGATCTCAGATGGATATCTTCGTGAGGTTTTGGGATGAATCATCGCATCAAGTCGTGACGAAGTATTCTGGGTCAGCTTTTCTGACACACACGAAGGCTACTGATTTGCTTGACGCTTTTAGTTTTGCTCTGGATAAAGTTGGTTTGAGGAATTTGTTAGCAGTGTCAATGGACGGTCCTAACGTAAACTGGGCTTTCTTAAGAGAGTTGGCAAAGAAGCGCGAAATGGATGAGTTTCCTGAGTTACTGAACATAGGATCATCATATTTTCCCTTTGAAGCATTGTTCAGTGAGATGGTGCGAAAATGCCTCAGTTGCCAAGCATTTTTTGGATGTCTTACCGAATCTAAAAACATACTGTAAGGAAATTAAGCCAAAGCCAAAAGTTTCTTCTTTCCGGTTTCTTGAACATGCATTGGAAGACCCCTTTTGAAAGCAAAAATTGCATTCTTCATTTCGGCTTCGAGCCTAGTATTACCTTTCCTGAAAAAATTTCAAGCAGCAACTCCCATGATGCCTTTTTTGTTCGATGCACTTGCCGAGATTCAAGCATCTACAGCTCGAAGGTGAGATGATAATGATTGAATGATTATATTTGTTTCCAAATATGAAAGGATTGTAGTTGTATCGGGATGACAGACATTGTAGTTGCTAAAAATAGAAAGTTGTTAAATAATGGTTACAGTTTTCAAATAAGAAGACCTATTAGCTAGTTTAACAGCGAATTCGTGAGAACTTCTATCTCATTTTAGGTATCTGAAACCTGACGTACTTGAGGCAATGATTTGTGCAGCGCCCCCATGATTGTGCAGCTCGCAGCGGGTGCGTTTCCTAGAAACGGAGAATTGTCAATAACCTTAATATCGAAATGTCACTATCACATCACACAACTTGCACCTCAAATTGTCATCTCGATTGGATAATTCATGATGCTTGTATTGGAAATGGCAAACATGTCAGGTCAGCAGCGGACGTGAGGCGTGAGAGATGCGTGCTTGCTGTGACTTCACTTCGCAAGCAGTGCTAAAAAATTGACTGCGTCAATTAAGTCTTCAACTATCGATGAGCAACTGCCGAGTTAGGATGTGAACATCATCAAGTGAACTAATTTACGTACGCGCTACTTTCTCGTTAATAATGATCGGAGGGTCAAATGGAGAAAACTTGTGGGCATGATCTGAATTCTGCGATCTGAAGGGATTTGGCAATTCGAAGCACTTCGCTGGAACTCACATTAATCCGCAAGCGACGCACGACTTTTTTTTATCTCTGTAAAAGGTTAGGTTCTTTTTGCCCACCTAATAGGTTCCTCAATGTGCCATCCATTTCGTATTAATCACACTTCTAGCAAACCGAAGCAGATAAACAAAATATTTAATTCTGTGGTGCAGCTACACCCGACGTAGGAATCCAAGCTCAGATTGAACTGGAGAAATTAAAGAAGAAAGAACCTCGAAATTTTGAGATTATCCTACTCAATTCTATTCGGATTGTCGATCGTTCCTCAAGGCTATGAACGAAAAGTTGGCAGAGAGATCTCCTATTCAGTTTCCAGCGGTTCAATTGGTAGGTAGAAGTCTTACATGTGATAGATAACATGCTATACTTGGACAATTTTCTTTCAGGCACGGTCTTTGAATCCATCGTTTATGGTTGATGATTTTGAATCATCAAAAAACAAGTTCCGAAAAATGGTCTTTTTGTTGTCAAAGAAAAGTCTCATCGATCCCGCTGTTGGAGATAATGTATTGGTGCAATTTGATCGTTTGCTCTCAAGAGAAAGGAATGAGCTACGGGCTTTTGATGACTCCACTACTCGTTTGGACGATTTCTATTGGAAAATTTTAGGAAACAATGATAATTACAGAGATCTTTGGTTGGTCGTGAGAAAAATTTAACCCTTTCTCACGGAAATGCAACGGTAAGTTGTAAAATATTGTTATCACTGTTTTATGGAGTAATGAGCGAAATGCATTGATGAATATGAGCTCACAAAATCTGAAATGTGACACAGCTTCTTCATAAATGTACATATAGTCTTTTGTTCAAAATTTGCGTTACCATTATTTTCGACATCATAATCCATTACAGGTTGAAAGCGGATTCAGCATTCAGAAAAGTCAGTTGGTGGAAAACTTGAGAGAGGAGACGATGGTTGCCAAAAGAAGAATAGAAATACGAGAGGAGGAAGCTCGAGCATCGGCAATACTCCAGGCTGCTACGAGGCGGCGAAGAGAATTAGAACAGACGATGAACTCATGATTTTAGAAAATATTTTACTGGACAGTATATCATAGATCTGTTCATTAAAACTTCTTCGAGTTTTTAATTTCTAGTAGTTAATGTATTCAGTATCTTCGTCCAAAATAAAAGGGAATTCAAGGATATAAGTATTTTTGAGAATCTGTTACTTACGCATGTTACTTACCTACTACCAAGTTATATACTAATGTTCAAGTTATGATTTCTTTCAGCAGAAAATATCATCTGGGTACAATATCATTTTTAGCCACTGTTATGCATGAACTGTGATCGAAGTTTTGATGGAGAGTCAGCTAAATATATACTCGTATTTTGATCAGTCAGATACTCGAATATACTCGAATATACTTATTTTTTGTTCAGTTACGCGTGTGGACACCTTGTAGAGAAGACAGGAAGACTCTCAGAAGGTCTATCAATTACATGTACAATGCACACGTTCCCATTCTTTGCAGAACTTTTTAAATGTTGCAATTTTTGTCTTGTGTGTCAGGGCTCCTTGTTAATAAAGAAGAATTCTTGATTTTTATCAAGTTACACAAATAATGACCAAATATCTTCAGTAAATCAACATTTTATGATCTCTATGATTGAATAACCAAATTGTTGGATGAAGTTTTTCATTTGTTTGATTTATATTTCAGCGACTGAAGAGTTTAGCCTTGTTGGATATTCTACCGAAAACTCTTGACAGAGGTAAGAAAACCATGTATTAGCTTTTTAACATCCACTTTCTCTTATATGAATGTCTATTTATCTATCTAGAACTGCGTCAAATTGAGAAAGACGACCCTCCACTTCCATACCGACCAGACATTCTGAAGGCCCTGCGACTTGACAAGGTAAGAATTCGCTTCACATCCATTCTTTGAATTGGTAGGTGCTGTTGCGATGCAGTCTGTTATCCAGAATATTAAGTTTTCCCCTAAATTCTGTAACGTGACCAAAAACAATTTCATCGGGTCGCGCAATTCGTTGAAAAAGGTGTCTCATCAGAAGCTCCATAGTTATTTCGAATTTCATTTATATTATGATTTAAATTTGCCTAGAATGTAGCATTTGCGCTTATTGGACGCATCATGTATATTAAAATCAAATCAATTCTATATTTTCAAAATGCATGTGACTCAAGATGCTCGTTATAACTTGAATGATGAGCTTGCTCATGTGGAGAGAAGCATGGAACACTACATTGCTGTAATGACATCAGAGGTATGGGAAGTACAGACGGCAAGTTTGGGCGCTACAGAATGCTATCGATGTAGCTCCTGCTACTGTGTGAATAAAGCTGCGAAGTGCAGCTATAGTTATGGTTCACCTGATTAAAATTGATCTCTTGAGAAGTTTCCAGTGTTAATAAAATTGGTCCGCACTCTTCTAGCATTACCTCATGGAAATGCGGACGTCGAGCGCGCTTTCAGTAGCCTCGCCGACGTAGTACAGAAGAAGCGTCAAAGCCTGAACTCCGAAACGTTAACTGCTTTGGCTGTTTCCAGATCTTGTTTGAGAGTGAAGTGTTGGACAGCACTCCCGATAACTCCTCATTTTCTTCAGCTTGCGGAATCAGCGCATGCAAAAGCAAAATTGAAGGCGGAAGAGAAAAAGCAAGATGAAGAAAAGAAGAGATGCACTAGAGAAGGAATTGATGATTGAAATTGAAAAAATAGTGTGCAGCCCTATCAAAGCTGCATGAGAAAGAAAGGCGGGTCGAGAAAGACTTGGAGATGAAATTGCAAGAGCGACAACGTGCCCAGAAGTTGCTGCCAGAATTAACGGCGTCGGCGGCGAAGGCTGACCGGGACGTCGAACGTCTTCGAAAGGAAAATCTTCTCTGCTGAAGAAGCGAAGTAGAGAGAGTGACAAAGATGTCCAGGGCGCAGCGTTTCGCTGCGGACACTTTAAAAAAAAACATAAGCGTTTTTCAATTCTTCATCAACGCTATTTCTTACGTCAAGTTTTCTGGTCTAATTGCGTCCTGTCTCGCTTACATCTCAATATCCATGTAAAAACATTGAGGAACAGTAAAACATGTTTCATACAGTCATAATCAATATTTTATATCAATTCATGTATGGCTACCGACTTAATGCAGTACTCCAGTTTACTAACTAAACGTATGATATATATGTAAGTTATGAAGCAACTGCTCAAAATATTGGCATGAATTATCCCATACGCGTCATATATCGATGAAAGACAATTATTGACACAATGGAATTTTTTAAAACTGTTTTTCGTTTGGAATTGTAGGGACTAGATGTCCTATTTTTATATGTCTCCTGATGAAGATTGGTCAATCTCTGTCATCTTGTTGCCAATTGAAACCTGTAGAGACTAAATAATTATTTCATTTTTTGATTTTTGCGACGTTTTCATCTTTTAAAAAAATCTCAACTTATAAATATAGTTAATTCTGGACTAGGATTTATCTTACAAGCTATGTAATCATTCGCAATTTTTTCATCAAAATGATTACTAAGTAATCGGGAATTTATTCAACAAGATAAGTTAGAGGACAAGTCAAGTTTTCATGGTAAGTCACTACAAAAGAATGAGGGCGAGGAGGAAATTATATTTAATAATGTTATATCCAGTCAAAAGGTGGAATTCCATCTTTTTGCTTATCATATACCAGTAATTTTTTACCTAAGAAACTGTACATTTTGACTCTATTTCGTCGTTATCAGTAAGCCCGAGAAGTTTTGCCAAGCCAGAATTCTGAGAATTTAAGCGCTAGGAGTACTGTACAAATTTTTGGTGGACCGAAGTCAGCTGTCAGGGCCAAACCCAACAGCTGCGATCCGGCAGACTGTCAGTCTCGGATATGCCGCATAAATGTCTAACAAACTGCATGGTCAAACATTGGTCACCCCTTCGTTGGAGTTCGACCCTCTCAACTGCCGGACTAGTACGGCGGATTGGTCTTTTTTGCATCGTTATTGAAAACATACGTCTGCCTCAAGACGCCATATTTGCACTAGCTCTCGAATATCGTTTGACATCAGCTGAAATGAAAACTGATCTCATATGCGCAAACAGTCACTAAAGCAAAGCTGATTGAGATTTGTTGAATGCTGTCAGCTGATGACGTCCTGTACTTCACATTCCTGCATCGCATGCCGTTGTAATATCCAGCAGTATTGCATGTAACCAATATTGCGACGTTAAATAACTTTTCAACATCGATTTATGCTGTCGGCTGTCGATTAGACAGTCTCCAATATAAGCTACATGACTGCCTGATATGGAAACAGGAGGAATGTCACGTTCAATTGAAGATAATCACATTATTTAATTCGCATAAAATTCCAGGAATTCTCATTGCTCCTTACCGAGCGGTTTTGTTGTAATTGTTAGTTTTGGATGTATCATGTGCTGGTCAAGATGTCCATCCACCATCCTCAGAACATTCTTACAGATAACATGCTTGCCTCTCTGCGGTTTGTTTTGAAGAACAATAGCAAGCACTTCAGGGTGACATCGGAGAATTGAATTCAATGCTAGAACTCGGCAGACACGCAGATTTGTAGCAGCAATGAATAAAGTGTACATCATTCTCTGAAAGTCCAGTTTTCAGCCTCGATCCCTGCACAAACAGGTGCTGCCGGTCGGACGAGATGATTCAACCACTTAGCTGTGAGGGCTCTAATGTTCATCAATCAAATGAAACATATTTCGACATTGAACTAAAACTCTTTTAATATCAAAAGTACTTTTTCAGAAGTATTTTAAGACTTCATCTAGACTTATTATTGAGAATGGGACACCTATAAAATAACCATACATTTGTAAGGGAGCCACGTACATTAAATTTGAGGCGTGAATGCATGTGAATGTTTTTCGATAAGAATCTTTCGCCCGACAATCTTTCGGCTGTAGCACAATCTTAAGGAAGTCCGCGATCTCCTTCAAAACCCAAATAAATTACTCGCAGTTGGCTATGCATTGGGAGGAGATGGAGGCCAGCAGGTTTTTGGAGGTCTACAACGATAACCTACGATGACACACTTGTATTCATTTCAACTGCAATGTCAAATATCTTTTTATCTCGCAAAGTGAATGAATTCTTAACAGATCTAAAAATTGAAGTCGGAGCCGTGGTATTTCCTGTCGGCTCCAGCTGTGACCTTCTATTACGGCTACGTGCGTCTCCGGCTCGGAGACCCTGCTGAAGAGAATTCATGTAGCCAACACGCAGTGGTCGGGCCGCTGCGTAAATTTTTTATGTTCTTCTGCGTAAATTTTTTAAGTACTACTGTCAATGTTTTATGTTCAGCTGAACATTTCTCAATAATCAAGATCAGATTCACGTTTAGTGAAAATCGAAGTCTGTTTGTATTATACGAATATATTGCGATATATTCCGAGTATACTCCACTTAATCTGTAGTTTCTTTCAGGTCGTCAACGTGAGTGATATTGGGACGAGTTGTTTAGGTATTCCAGAATTAATCTTTACTTCTAAGAAAGTATTTTGTGAAAGATCAGATTTTCTCTCTTATGTCCAGTCGTGCCAACTACCACTCAGTGATATCAACATATGTTCGAGTTATGTGCTTTAACAGTGACACACTACATTTCATGTACAATGGTTTTTCCTACAATGCTGGTTCGTCAAGACTGATGGTTACAGTTATAGCACAAACAATCTGATTATGATCTGTTTCTAGCAAGTTTCTAGCTTTTTGTTAATATGCTGTGCGATAGAAAAATCTCGTAATGATTTCGGTATCATAACTTTGATTCGGAATATAAACACAGCGCCAATCTTATGAACGTGGAGCAGCACAAATTCTTGCGCTTTATAAATACACGATGGTTGCAGTGTTTGTAGGTGATCGAACGACCATTAGAACATGGAAGCATTGAAGAATTTTTTACTGTAGCTGTGTCGAAGTCAAACACGTCGTTTTCGAAGGATCGAATCCAACGAATTCTGGAGGCACTTTCAGATCCTCTTACTGAATGCATATTAGAATTCTTTGTCATCGCTTCAAAACCTCTGAGTGAATTTGAAAAGATTACAGCGTGATGACTGCCTCAATCATGACTTACGGCAAGGTATGTCAAATCGTCTAATCAAATGGCTCTTGATGTATAAGAAAGAAGATCACATCGACACCAAAGAGCCATGGAAAAGTTTCAATACGGATGCTATTCTGCCGGATCGGAAAATCATTATTGGCGAAAGGATTTCCAAATTAGTAACTGATCTAAACCAACAGCAAAGAAGGTTTTATGAACAAGTACGAGCCTTTTACATCTCCTGTACACAACAACTGGTGCAGTACTTGCCGTTTACAGATAAGTTACTGCAAAATCTGAGGTTTCTTTACCCGAAAACCTTACCTACATTTACTATGAAACGTGGACGATTAACGTGGCAAAGAAGCTTTCAAATGTCTTTCAGGATGCTGATCTAACAGCATTAAAATGTGAATTGCAAAATATCAAGCTTCTGGTCGAGCTGTTACCCGATGAGACTGTACTTGTTTTTTGCAGAAGGTCATCAGGTACCTGAACGTTCCTATCTTGAAGCGATTAGTTCGCCATTGTTTGATTATTCCTCATGGGAATTCAGATGTCGAAAGACTATTCAGCATGCTGTCGGATACAGTGACGAAAGGACGAACCAGTCTGGATCAACAATGAGTGCGAGCACTCACGTTTACGAAATCATATTTGAATTCGCGGAATAAGGCATGCTTTGAAGTGCTACTTTCTGACGAATTGCAACAAACGTCACAAAATGCAAAGAGTGCGATAAAGAGAGGAAAAATTAAGAAAAAATAAAATAACTGAGGCGAAGAGAGAACTGACCAGAAAGAAAGTAGAAGACGAGCCAGGGAAGGAGCGACAGCAAAATGCAAAATTGAAGAAATTGGAGTTTGATTTGGCGAGTGTCGATGAAAAACTGGAAGGAAAAGGAAGGCTGAAGAAATAGAGCAGGAAGCTCGTAACTTTAGAGGAACTGCGGCGATTTGGGAAGAAGAACAATCTGGAAGATGACAATAATCGAAAAACAAGCGAAGTTAGAGAGAAAAATAGTGTATAAAATAACAATGAAAAAGAATCTACATCCTTTTTGATTCCTTAAGTACATTTGATAACCGAACACTTGAGATATGAGATCTGCTTAATCAGGAAATTAAGCAGCTTTAAATTTCGAATAGTTCCCATGTTTGATTTTTAGGATTCTACAAGTATACTTGTGTGTGTGTGTAGAGTCAGTTGCATATTCAATTGGCAAGAATGTCAAGATTTTCGATTAAGTGTAAATGACGCGATCATACAATAGAGACGAAAATTTGTGAAGCGGCATCTTCGCATAAATTTGAACAGTATTCAAATTAAGATCATCCTGAGTTTTGGATGAAATTTCTGATGAGAATCCTTGTCAAGCAATCAGAGTTTGGTTTGTTAGAGAACCTCAGATATTTTCAACCATGTAATCTTCCTTCGCTCATGCGTGCCAAACTTACTATCAAGCTAAGCCTTATGGTTGATAAGGATGGCAGTAGCGCTATTCATCAAGAAATTCTTTTAAAGAGAGATTACATACCCTCATTTTAATTTTACATTTCTTCATTTTTCACTGATAATGATCACTAATGATGCTAGAATGATATATATATTATTATCTGTCATTTTTTCTTAAGTATTGATGACTTAATCAAATGGCAATATGTAATATCAGATATTCGCTGCATTTGATCATGTAAAAATGGAATGTTGGCGTACACGCGAGAATGATGATCATTGACATCTTTGTCAAAAAGTAAAATAATCCATGATACATATACTTCTCGCGATACAGACTTTTACAATCTAAAGTTTCACTGTACATCTCAGTTTTGATTGTATTTGTTCGTCATATTTTTAAGAAACCTTCATTACTTTCTGTGTCTGAGCGAATCAGCTGAAATAACTTAACATCAGCTAAAATTCTTCGTATTGTTACTATGTAGAATTGCCCAGTTTCATTTTCGAAAAACCACACAAAATGTTGCTAGATACTCTTTCTCGTGTAATGCAACTCCTTTTTTAACATTTGTTTTTGTTAATTTATGTCTTTGATAGTTTTTATCGCCGTATATAAGTCTGAATAGCGTCAATTTAGTCATAGAGTCCTTTATTTTTCAACAACTACACTGTATTATATCACAATGAAAATTTGTTTTTTCATTCCTTTCTCATGCACAATACTAAGATATTTTAAAATAATTTACACTTTTTAGAATAAAATAATATTACAGTAGGACTTACTCCTTCATTTTAGATATAGTGACTTTAAGTTGACCTACAATGAATTTTCTTTTCACGTAAGTGTATCAAGCATTCAAAAACCTTAAACTGAAGATAAACCAGTACATTTTGAACCACGTGAAAATGTTAGTTATGTAGTTTGGTGTATTACGGGAAATATTACTGGCTGATCGCGTATAGCTCTTTTGAAAGTACTACCATTAATCAAATTTTAACAACGAACTGAGTAAATTTCTTCCTCTGAGCTGGCCCGACCACTGCCAACACGTTTGATGGAAGGAGCCTTCCTCGACAATTAGCTTGATGGGAAGGAACCTTGGTCCATTTGATAAATCCGTTGTCTTTAGTTTTTGCAGTGGTATACCTGCATGCATAGAAACTAACAGCACCAGTGTTCGCATTAGTGTCCAGCCAAGTAGATTTTCTCCATTCGAATCGCAATTCCATTAGTGAGCGGACGTTCAAATCTCAGATAAAGCATTGTGCTTTATCTGACATAAATATAAACCAACCAAACTTAGATGTCATGACTTCCGTATATGATTCTGCATTAAGTTGTTCAGAAGAGAAAATTTCAATAAAAAATTCATGTAATTTCATAAAAATGTCATTAATACAAAAATCAACTTCTGTCAAGTCAAATTCTCTATTGTCATATTTCAGTCATCACCAAATGGAAGGAAGCGCGGAGCTCATCGACGTCTTGGAGGCAGTGCTGGTGGCAGCGGTGAAGAAGGAAAAGTGTTCAAAGCCCCACGTTGTAGCAAACGTATTCGTGGTGTCTCTCCTAGCATGGACGGTCGTGAAGGCGGAGAGGAGGATGAAGAGGAAGAAGAGGAGGAAGATGAGGACTCGGAAGGCAGACTGTGTCTCATCAACGGCGTCTGCAGAGAGGGAGAGAGCAGCAATGGACAGTCCACTCCAGTCAGTCAAAGAGACAAGGTGAGGCAGTCGTGAACTCTATGACAAGATGCGTGCTGCAGTGGATAGGGATCTCTATGACAAGATGCGTGCTGCAGTGGATAGGGATCTCTGTGACAAGATGCGTGTTGCATTGGATGGGATCTGTATGACAAGATGCGTGTTGCAGTGGATGGGGATCTCTATGACAAGATGCGTGTTGCATTGGATGGGGATCTCTATGACAAGACGCGTGTTACAGTGGATGGGATCTCTGTGACAAGATGCGTGTTACAGTGGATGGGATCTCTGTGACAAGATGCGTGTTACAGTGGATGGGGATCTCTATGACAAGACGCGTGTTGCATTGGATGGGGATCTCTATGACAAGACGCGTGTTGCAGTGGATGGGGATCTCTATGACAAGACGCGTGTTGCATTGGATGGGGATCTCTATGACAAGATGCGTGTTGCAGTGGATTGGTACCTCTATGGTGTTGCATCTAATAGAATATAGGGTTTCAAAAATCATTTTCATTATTCCGATTACAATAACATCCCGAAGCATGTAACACATGAAGCCTAACAGTTAATGCCTGTGAATATTTTTCGACGCCTGTTTGCAAGTACATGGGAAAGCAGTCACTAGTTTAAGATGTGACCAGTGTCGAAGAGCAGCTATGCAACGGATTACGGATTGAATGATTATTTTTGTCCGTCATTAAGCTTCAGTGTGACATACAGGGATAGCACGCAATCTAGTTAACGCACAGAGTGTATATACGCTGCTGTTGATTTAAACGTCAGAAACTATCTGTAACTGAAATATTCAATTTGCATGCATCATTTAGTTTCATTTTCTTGTATTAGTAATCAACTCATGTTTTCATTCAGGTAACTAAAAGCGGCAGCAGCGGCTCTACATCACCGACTTCTCAAACTGGACCTACGAAATCTCTGGATGGCAGTGAACGGAGGCATTTTTGCTGTGCTTATTGCCACTCTATTCGAAGGATTTCCGCATCCATGCATCGCACTGATGGTGTGCTTTGGTGTGGACGCTGTCGTAGATTATCCAACTCAGCTACCGAAGCGGTGAAGACGAAATCCGATGTCAAAGTGCCATGTACCTCAATTTCAACGGTGAGAATGCCTCATTATCAAGAGACCCAGTGAAGAATTTGAACAGATAGCTCGGAATGAATAAAAGTGAGGCCTATATATGAAAACCTTCGCAGAGTTTCTGAATGTGACTTCTAGTGGCTTGTTTCTTTCACTAAAAAAGAGCAAGCCTGTGCTCACGGCTTAAAGGAGATGATGACGAACTTAGAAGACGTCAGACAGTGCAGTCACAGACTTTCTTAGATAACGCTTACCAACGTCTGTTTTATCGTTTGACTTGACATGGAAGCTGTACACCAGTCCATCAGCAAGGAAGCTGCTCATCAATGCATTCAGAGCCTCTATCGCAGGGATCGCAATTTTCCGTCTTTTCCGTTTTTTTACGAAATTAGTCTAATGTAAATATTTCAAATTTTTGCATTCAAACCCCATGTTTTTCCCGATTTTCCGTTTCTTTTCCTGTGGCTAATTGCAATCCCTGCTCTATCGTGTCCACTGGTGTAGCAAGTCCACTATCCATCCAATGATGGACTATTGTTACCACCTTTGGGCTGGCGCGCCACAAACACATCTTATCCTTCTCAAACGGGATGGGAAGCGTGTCAAGAATCTTATGTGTGAAAACAAACCTCTTTAACGAGCAGTAGCCGCTATCCTTTATGTGGGATGTAGTTTCACTTAGTCTCTTCTACAGACACTATTTCGGCAGAAGTAGCTGTGCAGCAAATGAGTATGCATCCAAACCTAAGATCTTCTCCAGAATAACATGTAGAGGTGACGCACTTTCAGGTCATTCTGATTGTTTCGTTGATGCCAGTGTGTCTGGGCAGGCCTCCACCACCTCGTCGACAAGATAGATGAAGTCTCTTATGTCTATCTGGACATCGCATCCTCATTTGTGTTGCGCGTAGATATCAACTAAAGGAACGAATGTCCAAACATGTTTCCAAACTAGGTATGCATGAGAATGGCATTCTGACAAACACCAGAATGGCCCTGGCGAGCGACAAGAACACGTCCCCCTGTGAACTGATCCGCACTTTCTAATAGTTGCTGAAAAGCTTGTGTATATCCTGGCTTTTTTCTGCATGAAGAAAAGGCATTGTGCGATGAATTATGTAATTGATAAAGAGGATAAAATATCATTTTAAGAAAGTGAAGGGAAAATGCAGCACGATCTCGTGGATTTTGTGTAGAAATATCAGAAGTAGATTAGGCTGCGATACCTCTATTATTAGCTGCACTACCTACTGGTATATTGTTCTCATTCTCTAAATGTGAAATCTGAATTCAATCGATTCGAGGGGGGAGAAGACTTTTTTCAAAAACCTCAGGCCATGGCGCGTCACCGTCAGATTTTAAAAAACATTGCAAAAATGATAAATTCGCGGTTTCGTACAAACATGAGCAAAGCAGTACTTTCTAGAATCAGCGATATTTTTCTAATTGAGGCATACAATTAGTATTCTTTGCAGTTGAGAGCATTATGTTGCCCAAAAATTGAGTTGTATGTTTCTAAAGAAGCCGGACGTTCAGTTTTCAGGTTTGACCTCGTCAGTGTTGATATTGGGCATCAGGGCAGGTCAGCAAATTATGAATATCGAATTAATGGTGTTAATAATGCCTATAACTAGTGTCCTAATTCATAGTAAAAAAGACACTTTGTCATCCATGCCCAACAGTTCTTTCAAGATAAGATCGTAGTTGAAAAACAAAGTAAAATATTCCCATATGAACGTTTGCATCCAAAAGTGTCCCATATCCACAAGCAATGTTTAAAAAAGAAATTTGTATTAGCATGTTGTAGAGGATTCTCACAACTTGTCCACCTATCATCCTTTTAAAGTAACACCTAGATTCATTGAAGAAATGAAGGTATTAGATTGTGAAGATTATGTAGCATTGACTTACATGTGGCTTACATGTATCACTCGTTCACTTAAATTGATAGAGTTACATGTTCCATGTTGATCATCATTTTTTATAATTCATAGGAAAGCGTAATATAAAGGTTTTGTAGCATTATAGTTATTAGAATCCTCACGTCAGATGCCACATCCTCCATATAAAATCAAGCGAATGAGCCATTTTCAGTCATTACAAGTAAAGTATACCAATTTATCTCGTGATGTATTTTACAGACTAGAAATCTTAATAAATCTCTTGTTAATTTGCTGCTATGATGTCTCGCATTTAAGAAGGTTAAGTTACAGAGAAAATTTATGCATTCAATACATCTTTTACTGGCAATTTGGTTTAAATATATTCAAAATTTATATTCATTCAAAATCACAAATTTATTACAATGCTTAAAACTAGCTAAGAAGAGAAGTTTATGGCTCGGATATGCTTTGAAAGGTCTAGATTTAAAGATTTCAAGCAGTGTTGATTTTTAACGCACTGTGGAATCTGAATTTCTGAACTTCAAATGCAATTAACTTCCATAGTCTCACTAATCGTCAGTCTAATTGAAGTGCTGGTTTTGCAAAACTTTGATGCGATTTTGACGCATTAAATGGCGAGACTATATCTGAGGAAGTTCTCATTAATTGCTTCAGAAATTGTCCAAAAATTTAGTCGACATCTCATAAAAGTGTCGCCGCATTGAGGTTAAAATTTAGAACGAAGCGTTGGGTTGGGAAGGCATAAACAGCTCAATGAAGAAAAGTCTCCAAAATTCGAGTCAAAGTTGAACTTCTGTTTAACTTTTGAAGCAACTTTTACTCAATGAAAATGTGCTCAACATTTTCAAGACACAGAAATTATTATACGCATAAATAAATATTCTTTCTTTGATTATAGGTGTCTTAAGGTTCGTTTAGTTTTCTTGTGTCATGTCAAAATGGTCTTGATGAGACTGTCCCAGTAAAAGACACAAAATGAAAATTGAAAATATATTAAAGTAAATATATAAAAATATATATATAAAAAAAAGTATATATGTAAAAATATATGAAAGTTGAAAAAATATTATTCGGTAAATAAATAGTAAAAACTAAATGGAAAGTAAAAAAGATATAACTTTTAACTTACAATTCTGAGCTTCTAATAACACAAATTTTGATAAGTTTTTTTATTTTTTCTATCAAAACATAAGGTCAATAACTTAACCTCTGACCGTTCATAGAAAAATGACTACTTTCAAACTGACTTAGGCTAAAATTCTGACAGAAACGACGTTCCAATTGTTGTTAAGAACTTGTTGTTTAAATTCTCTTTGTGCGCATGTTAAATTCCGTTTAAATTCATGTTCAAAATCCATTTTGTGGCTTTTCCTGGGATAATTTTGTCAATCCGAGTTTCAATGCCCTTTTGACCGGGAACCCTTTATATCGTCCATTATCTTTGTTTGAGTAAATCAACTTTGCAAGTCATTTGGATGAGAAAATGATAATACAAAATATAAATTATACCGCAACTCTGACGTGGGTAAATTTCTCCTATTTCTGTTTCAGAATTCTGCCACAGTATTCCGCTGACTGCATTCAGAAGATGCTCAAACTTCATCAGTTGTTCAACATTCAATGAAAGAAATGTCGGTGACACTAACTTTCTATTCCTTCGTCTGTTCATCCACTTCCAATCTACTAAACGTTTTTATATTTTCTGTAAATTAATTTTTCATTAGTCAACTGTCTGTGATTTCTGCTCTGTTAATAAAAAGTGTAGACACTTCTACATGTGCATTTTCTGGTAGTAAAGGATATTTTGTATTGAGCTTCTTTACGAAATAGCTGCGTTGTCTTTTCACGTATTTATCATCTCAAGACCAGAAATATATGGAGCGTGTGAAATGATTGATTTGTTCTGAACAACATTTAAGGGAGCTTGGTTTTAAAAAATACTGTCCGACACATGGATCGCAATTTTCCGTTTTTTTATGAAATTACAAATGTAAATATTTCAAAATTATGCATTAAAACCCCGGATTTCCCGATTTTCCGTTTTTTTTCTTGGGTGAATTGCGATTTCAGGTCTGGCACAACTGACATGGATTAATGGCATTATGATAACTGTTACTGCGGAGCAATTATAATGCTAAGGACATAGAAGAGTTTTATATCTGCTCTTGTCAAGTCCGTCTAAAAGTACATGTAACTCCATTGCATATGGTGCCGAAACAACAGGAGCCTATAATGAAAGTGAAATCACATTGGCAATGCAATCGATATTGAGCTGCTACTCAACCCAAATATACTGACTATGCATACACATAGTCGCGAGCATGGGTCGTGAATAAAACTTTGATGACAGACATCCAATGATATGAGGACTGGCACCTTGTCAGTGTACTTTAAAAAAAATCACGGTTGCTGTTCTCTTCAAAGCAAAAATCATTTTAATGAGATAACTTAAAATATGTCTCCATTTCTCTTCATGCCATGCATCGCCTTGTGGCAAGAATTTCCAACTTTTTTGTGCCCCACTAATTTGATACTTCTCATTTACTTAGATCAGTGTCGAAATAATCGGCTAAAGTAAACAATAGAGTCATGGAGTTAGCAGTTCACTGGCCATTTTCTTTGTGTCAAATCACATTAAATTGTGAATGGGAAACGATTTTTGACAATAAAAAAAGCACCTCTTTCAATAGATGGGGAAACAACAGACACCACATTCTACTTAATTATTATAATCTTACTGGACTGGAATAAAAAATACTAAAATAATTACATTTATCTCATTTCAGTGACGTCATCAGACACGAATAACAACAGGCAATTTAAGGCAGACATTGTAAATTTCACATTGATTTTAAGTCGAAAGTTCATGGAAAGTGTCATTATTTTCAAGTCAACCCTCTCGCGAACAATGTGAAAATAGTACGTCATACATGAATCATTGAGTAAGTTCTCTATGACATGAATTGTTCAAAGTCACCACGACTGGGAAGACATCGTTAGAGAATATTCAAGTTGTGCGTTCAGAACACGCCATGGTGAGTTCCGACAATGTAATGAATTTCATTTTGGTCGAGAAAGAGTTAGAAAAATATAGTTTTTTGGCAGTTCAGCTGCGATTTGGCGCAAGGAAAAAGCGCCACAATTATAACCAAATTCTAGTCTCACTTGCATTAAGAAAGCGGAAATTGATTTCCATGATGCCGTTTTTCTGCAACAATTCCAAGCTATTGGATGCTTCATCTATTTGAATATTCATAAAATCTTGAAATATTGGCTTTGTGGCTTTAATGAGCAGAAGAAGCTACGATCAATCATGCGAAAATCGGATTTCATTGCTTGAAAGTGTTCGCTTTGCAATTGACCTGTTTGAATAATGTGATTGTATTTTCTTTTATAGTCATGGCAACATATGATGTGCTTACATTTTCGAACAGGCCATGTGTTCGTTATTTTTGAAGTTTTGAAATAGAAATTAGATGGATTTAGCGCTCACAAATAATTAGTCCTAAATACACTGTTTGCAATCATTAAAACATGACGTACGCCATGAATGCGTGCACACATCGGCAAGATGAGAGCATGCCTTTTCTATAAATTTTTTTTGCATCTGGCTAGCATCAATATATTCTGTCATTATCACCCTCCTTCAATTCAATCTATTGATGGAAAGAAGGTCGGCAACATAAATTGTTATTTACATCTTTATCACTGCATGATCACGATCATGATCATCATCTAATGCTAGCAAAGTTGTTTGATATTTTGATGAATATCTAAGAATATAAATTCATCATTTGATGATTGTCCTAAACATTGATCACTATAAGAACATTCTTTAAAAAATACATTAAAAGCATACTACTTTCCATCGCTTTTTGAGAATTTTACTTCAATTTGCGGATTGTGTGAATTTGTCACAGTCATGCCGTTGATAGTGAAAGATTATTCATGGGAAGAAAGTGACAGCCATGTCGCGATCACAATTCCATTGAAGGGCTCAAAGTCCAAGAACCCTGACATATTTAGTACAGATAACTTTCTGAAGGTAAATTTGGGCCATGCCGGTGTTCTGAGTGATGTGCTCCGTGATTTTTTAAGATGACAAGATCAAGGCGGATCCAATGTAGCCGGCAGCCATGTTTATGTGCTTTGGTTGTTTGATTGATGATCTATCCACCGCTGATGACTATGTTCAGTCTTAATTTTTGGCAATGATTCTGCATGTTCCAGCTGAATTAATAAAAGTGTGGTGGATACACCAAGTGGTTCAGAGAGTAGAAATTCTTCAACATTTTTGTCTGATGAAAAATGATTATGTGCATATTCATGATCATACACTAGGTGTGAAAACATCATGAGTGGTTACAACAAGACACCCACAGGCTCTTGTTACCACTTAAAAAATCTAATATACATGCTGTCATAACAATTCGGACTCTTGTGCTGTTGATTCTCAGTACATGATTCCTATTTTATATATCCAAATAACTGACTACATGGAATTCACTTTCATAGCAGAATTTCTTCTTAGAAATAATCAAATTAATCAAATTTTTGGATAATCACATCCGAACAAAATACGTTCGTTGATCTGCAAATTAACGTTCACTTTCGATCAAAAGAAACTCACTTCTGGTAAACATGTATCACCTTCTTAGTTGCTTGATTATAATGCTAGAGATGATTCAAATATCATCATCATCAGAGCTTGGTAGATTATCCAAAAATTTAATTTTTCTGTGAACAAAATTCGGCCAATGTGTTAACTATTTGGATATGCATCTCGGACATACATGTTATGTAAACAAACTTGTACCTCACTATAGCCGTCCATTCAGTGCAATCGTAACGACGGTCGACTTGGCGGGGTGTTCATGCACACGTCAGAAACGATTTGAATTGCTGCAGAATTCGACATTTCACAGCCCTCATCGGCAATCGAATGCGTATGGCTTAAATTTGAGAGCTGCAGCCAGTTGCGATTGCTCTATTCGTCTCTCCTAATTTGAAATTCTCTAAGTGTGATTCGATAGACGCATATTTTTTGTCTTGACACTGCATTGAATAGTTACTGAAGACTAACAGTATTTGATGATATAAATCAGCTGGACAATCACACCGGAGAAGCTTCGGATTAGACCATATAGTGAATGGGCCTACCCTAACCCAAAGGGCTCGCTTCTGGACAAAACACTATTATTAAACCAACAGTTGATACAATTTTATTGAATATCTAATGTCATCATCAGCTCATATTTCGGTTCTGTTGACCATTTAACCGCATTTATGAAGCCACTTACCATGAAGTCTTGCTCTTCTCCAGTTAATAAAGTGCATGGCTCAAGAGAGAACAAAATCCACAATTACGTCAACAATCTCGTAGTCGGTATTAACTGATCTTTGTTCAATTGTCTTTGTGAGTTCTAACAACAGAAATGTTGCTTGTTCTATGAAATCATCAATGATGCATTGTCTGTTATCTCTTAGACGTGTGTAGAAATGTCGAAAACCAATAAACCATGGATGGCTCCAATGTTGGAACGTTTTATCATTCGCTGATGTCATTCGTCCCATATTCGTGACTTTGAATTATACAAACATTACAAAAAAAGAAAGGAGGATACACAGAATGCAAAGCTGCGTGGTCATCAAGTTGAAGAAGAAAATCGTGACGACTTTCACTTGGAACAAGAAACATAAGCATATATGCAATGAAAATATTCCAAAAAAATATGAAGCTGTCCATATCTTGCATAAACCATCACTGTCGACATCTATGCCTTCCAAAGTGCAACAACAACCTCCTCTGTTACAGACGTTTATCCCCCGATGTACATTAATTTTCAATCAAAGCCATGCGTGATAATGTCATTCGAATTTTTCTGTTCAAAAGTTATTGTCTCCATCCTATTTTATGAATTGATTGACCTATTTTTGTGACTTGATGTCTTTGTTATTTATTGTTTGTTTCTCATTCATTTGAAATAAACACTATTATTTTCATTATCCTCCCAGAATGAGTTTTAGGCCTACGTAGAAATAAAGCGCTGTTTGCATTCCACATTCCATTGGACTGACAGAAGCCCAACGCGGATTCGCACACGCTGTATTCAATGTGCTAGCAATAGCATCCCACGTGGGTTCAGGAGGTAAAACATTTCATTTTAGAACAGCGACTGCCAAGATCTACTTCTAGAATTCAACCAAACAGAAGATGACGAAATCGCTGATCAACTAATTTCGGCTCATAATGACACACAGAAAAGGTGGTAAAAAGACACTTGTGCCGTGGATTTTATCCACACAAGTAGGAAATGTTGAATCTCTTTAGAAATCTGAGCTCGAGTCAAGCATACAACGCTGTGGAAGGGTGTAACCTGATTCTGAACGCCTTCGCTGGTCATCTGGTGAAACAGGGAAAGTCTACTCGTGATTAGCCTAAAGTGAAAGAAGAAAACAACTCCTTGTGCGACTTCGCACATCGCGTCGGATCAAATAGTGCTGTGAACCCTACCCATTGACTGAGGAGGAAGCTGTTGATAGAGGCCTACCATAAAGGACGTAAGGAACAGCAGATTGGCTGGATTCGATCATGTCATTCCTGTTTTTCTAAATCACATCGGTCCTGAAGCGTTAAAATGGCTAGTAGCGCACTTCTTTACTCGTTGTATAACGCAACAAGGAATCTCGGAACATTAGAGATGTACGAACGTCATATCATCATGCTAAAGGCATGACTAAAACCCCAGCTACACACCTGTTTCAGTCCTATCCGTGATTTAAATGTTATTGAGAGAACAATTCTACGTCGAATATCCGGCACTATGTACTATTCGATAGTCCAATCTGGCTCAAGCGGGGCTCCATAATAGTCGCAGTGTACAAGAGCAATACTAGTACAGACAACATGCATCGAGAATGGATTTCAGAAGGAATTAAAAACACGGACCGGCTTCCTCAATTTTGCAGCGGCTCACGACACCGTCTCGCATAAATGACTGTTATTAAATATCTCTGAAGTTCTAGCACGCTTGGTGATTTTCTTCTCAGCAAATTTCCTGGAAGATCATTGGCGAATACAGAAAAACGGTTTGTTACAAGGATCGGTTCTTGTCCATATTTTATTCAATTTGCATACTAGTGACCTACCAGATTATCAGAACAGAGAACTCATATATGTGAAATGCTTTTTCAGTACATTTAAATATTTCAACGATGGACTGCTACAATGGACATAACCGTCATCTTTCATAGAAGAATGATTTTTGTCAATAAATTCACTGAATCTTTAAAAACGACAACAGTGACATTTGAGGACGAATGTAAAGTGGGTAGCGGAGTCAGCCGTAAAATTTTACTCTTACTTACTCCAACTCCGGAGTTGGATTCCCGACTTTTTCCCGACTGCACATCCATGCTTACAACTCTGCTTTTGAAAACCATTCCAGCACTGCTGAAAATCTGATGAGAAATTTATAGAAAGCAAATATAAGTTTAAAATAGTGGTTAGGAACTTGGATAGAGGGTAAAAATATCTTCAGGGAATGAAATTATTGGAACCTCGCTTTACCAGGCTTAATCACTCTATCACTTCATGATTTTATATTTCAGGTCAGCTATCCGCCTTATTTGTTTGAATGTCTGACATTTAAATCTTTTGACGAGGAAAAATGTAAATCGGTTATTGGACATGGAGTTATTACTTTCACTTTGATAAAGAATGAAACTGGATTATGGGGCCAACTTGAATCTCCAGATATGAGTAAGTGTGCAATAAATGTACAAGTTTACTAAAGTGAGATTAAGAAACTGAACTTTAAGTAAGAATTCCGAGTATCTAGAGCACAAGCTAGCATGCACAGTTTATAAATATTATGGTTGCATCGATTATAAATTTGATCAAGGCAATAGTACAATTTTTTGCGACAGCAATTCTTCGATGGGATTGGAACAAAAATGCCAATTTTAAGTTTCGGCTATCTGAAGTGGCCATCATCAGAAATGTATTTCCTAAGTCGGAAGCAAAACCTGAACTATAAAAATTCGAAATAGACACTGATTAAATACTTAATGACTTATTGCTAAAAGTCTTTCGGTATGAAATCGATGTCATTCATACTAAAAAAATAGTAAAAAGCAAGTGATGAAAAAGTCATCTGCACTGATGAAGTAATCAGCTCACGAAGTAATAAAGTAACTGAGGTCTAACCATGTCACTTTGACTGTGAAAGGACTTGATGGTCAGTGCTTGATAGGTAGCATTTTATATAAATGTAGCAAAGAACATTGTAGATACTGCAGATGAATATTATTACAGATCAAGACAAGCCGAATGAGATGTCTTTTCCAGCAATTAAATGTCACTTCATCGTATTTTGATTTATGCGCTTAGTTCTTGTTACACAATTCATGAATTCTGGCTTGAACTGCAACATTTTCTAATTGATGAATTAAACAATACGGAAAAAGGCGAGATGAGTAACTCCACTTTTAAATTTGTATTGACTTTCGAGAAGTAGCTGACTTTAAATGATTAGATTGGTTAAAAAAGCAGAGCACCAATTTGATTGCGATCTGAATATCAAGTGATGCTGTTTAACCGTTCTAACTGTCTTTTTACCAGAAAGATTTTTTGATCACAAATTTGTTTTTAATTTTCATAACTTTTTTAAAAATTAGATAGACGGATATGATGGTTTTGACAGTCATCATGCCATTTACATTAAGAAGTACTTATCAGCAAAGTGGCATAGCATTTTTGTAATTGCGAGATTTAATTTTCCCATGAATACATTGGATGCAATATATTATTCTTTAACTGTACGTGATTATTGCATTATCATGCAGATGTCGATTCGAAATTAATTTTGTAATAGATTGAATATCTTAATTTCATACATTACCTGCTATTTTTCTATTTTTTACGATTCTGAAAGACAGAGGTGACTATCCGACATCTCCTCAAAACTTGTGAGAATGTTGTGTTCTCTTGCTGACTGCAAAGTGCAAAATATTTGTTGATCTCCTCGGCAAAAACATGATCGACAGAGTTCAAACAGCTGTTACAAAGAAAGTAAGAGGAAGTACAACAAGTAATGGCGCGGATTTCATGAAAGTCACATGCGACTGCATAAATACATTTCATCCCTCAGTATCAACCATGCGCTTATTTAATGAAACCATGATGCAAACTTTGAATTTGTTGCATTTAACGTCGAGAGGAACGGAGTTGAACCAAGAGATTTAAGTAACTATTTTGATGTTAATGCAAAAAGACATTTATAATATCATAATAAACTTATCCATCCGAGAATTGTTGCCTGAAGCTGCAGATTGAATGCCCATTTTCTCCATCTACATTGTCAAATCTATTTTTCCATTTAATGTTACAGAGGATAAAGAAAAGATGCGATGGCATCGTGAGGAGGCCATTCGAATTCACCAGGAACGCATTGAAGAGAAAGAGAAGAAGAGACAGGAGCTGAAGCGACAGCAAGACAAATTTGCTCTTGATGAAATGATCAAGGTAAAGGTTCATTCTCAGGGCAGGAGACTCGGTCAATTTTCCTGCGTTGTTGTTGTTTTACCCGGCTCCGTCCAGCGGATAGGAGGCTTCGCATCAAGACAATACGAAGCGACACACCTAGTATGCAAATTAATACCAAATGCTGGCGAGGAATGCCCCGGAGGAGATGGCCGTTCCGATACCACCGGGGCGCTACCATACCCAAAACAAAGCTGCTCAAACAGGATGAACAGCACTGACCGGGGGAGGCAGCAACTCCAATGGTTGCTGCTTCCCCCACTCCTCCGAAGAAGGGCGGCGCCATCGCTGAGGGGACATTTAACAAGGCATAACCAGATATGCCACACGGGAGGAAGCTCAAAGAGCGTTGTTGCATGTCTCAACAGCTAAGATTCGGCTGTCAGGATCCCCCGCCACTGAGGAGAGGCAATGAGAATAAGACATCAAGCTGCCAACACCAGAACTGGAGTTGCAGAAGGCCCCTTTTAGTCGCCTCTTACGACACGCAGGGGAACGCCGGTCCTATTCTTTTCAGTCCTGGAAACCGTACGGGGAATTTTCCTGAGTTTGGGTCCGACATGATTTAGCCATTGACTTTTGCAGCCTTATCCCCTATACATTGCAAATATTGCTCGAAAGGACTATAGTTTTTGTGACTTTTTACGTATTTCTGATGATCTCAAATTTGGTCCGCGGTAACATAAAAAATTTGACCTATATTTGCAATTATTACTTTTTGAAGATCGAACATTTTGCCAATTTATAACGAAGTTAGGCATCTTGATCAATTCAAATCCCTTGTAGAGCATTAAAATAGTTCACATGAAGTTATTATCAACTTGTTCATACATCCACAACTGCATCTATATGATGATTATATAAATGAAAACAGCAACCTTTGAATACTACTCATAATTGTTTTACAAGTAGTGCTGTAAGTTTTGTGCTACAAGGTGAATGCCACGTCAAACAATGCACAGATTATCATGCCTTACAATATATTTGATGCATTCATTCATTTAGATGAGGCATTTTGATTTTTCTGCAAAGGTTTAAGATGGTAACAGAATATGCGTAATTATATTTTCAAAAATCTGAATTTGAGTTGTATTCAACACCGCTTAACTATCTCAATGCAATCAAGCATTCTATCAACATTATCTTAATGCGTCTTCAAATGACAGAAGACATCGTTTTTCTCATACCTTCTATTTCGATCAGGAGAATCAAATAATTCATTTTTCAGCTCAACAATATCATGTTGGCAAATGCTGACGCCACCGTTGTATTGGAAAGTGCATGCGCCAATTGTGTTGCTGGAAATTTTGGAGCGATTCAGTCATTGGGGCATGAAAATCAGAGGCGGATCCTTTCGGGTCTTCATCTGACTAGTTCTTCCTTTTTGTATTTGGTCCATGTTTTATCGAGATGATACGTTTCTCTTGCCATGTATCTTAAAAATGAATTTAAGTACAAAGTCAGGTTAAAGCACAAAATTTAGCTTTTTATCCACAAGTTTAGTTTGTCGTACAGCTGCTAAGTTTCCCTTTTTTACTGCTTACGGACCATTTCATTTCATTGATGTCGCTTGAAAGAAGTTATAAATCCCTCTCTAATACTCTCTGAAATCTGTATCGTGATGCAATATACAGTATATGTAGCAGAACTAGTGGCACGCTTCAATTACCTTCAATTGACCTACGGGCAGGAAGCGTGGACGATGACGGCAGAAATACGAAATTATGTTGATGGAGAAGAGTGCTCAAAATACAATGGACAGAGAAGACCAACAAATTCGTTCTAGAAAAGATCCAGGAGCCACTAAGTCTCCTTGGCAAGAGATATAGAGAGCGGTTGTCGTACTTCGGCCACATAGCAAGCGCGGAGGTGACAACCTGGAGAAAACACTCATGCTGGGGCAAATAGATGGCAAAGCGAAACGAGGAAGACCACGCGTGACACCCATCAGGCAAGATCGTGGATGCTGGAGAGGAGCTTGAGCTCTGGGTCCCCACGGGTCGGTCTACGGTCTAGCGGCATGAATAAACGAACTCTAGTTTGGACATCGCCGCATGATGTATTGTATCGAAACATCGAACATCGATTCATTATTGACGACAGTAAAGAATTGAGATTTATTTTACCGAATGCGGTAGGATCTAGTCACATCGTCCGAGTCCACAGCCCTGCTTCACATTTTCATCTTCAGATTGATCAAGAAGAACGCGATCGCATCGAGAAGGAGAAAGAGAAAGTGAAGGAAGAAGCCGCTCTCTCTATGAGGATTCTCAAACAACAGATGGATGAAGAAGCGCAAGAAAGGAGACGACAGCTGAAGACTGCCAGAGATGAGACGAGAAAGATGGAAAAAGAAAGACAGCGGCTAGCGGAACAGGAGATATTCGATCCCCTAGATGTAAGTCACCTTTGAGATCCTAAACATGTTATACTTCTTTTTGCGTCTCAGTGGCGTTTGATATTGAAATTAACGTATTTTTGCGCCTATTCTACCGCTGTGTTGATGTGGCCTAGCGTGCATGAATAATATGTGATGTAGTATGATCACTCCAATCATCGAGAAATCTGATCCAATGTGATAATTTTGCAATTAAGAAAGAATTCGAATACATCTATATAAGAAATAAAGTGACACAAAGATAGATTCATTTGTGTGTGGGTTAGTCTAGAGCGAACATAATCCTATCCCAGCCATTTTATGCAATGGTAGCAAGCGATAGAAATTGACATCGATATTTGTTTCTCTCTCTTGCTTGTGTGATTGGCCAAGCGCACGCAAAGCAGCTCATATCAGTGAACACACGAACTTCAACGGTCTGATTGCAGGTAGGACTATCAAGTGAAAGTACGCGTCTGGGACTCAATTTTTCTTGGTGATAATTTCGTTGAATAGAATTTTTGCTCGAGGGATGATAATGAACCCTCATCGTGCAATAAACATTATCAAAGAATTTAACGCCCATGGCTGTTAAAATTTCTTATTGCACTGTTATTGTATGCAATGTGCTCGTTGTATACAGACGTATATTTAGTTTAGGCCATAGAGTAGGTATATTAGGTAGAGTGGTAACTCCGCATTTATTAAATCCCCAATGTGTATACACTTTCGATTTTATTAAATGAACTCATGGGAGATACACTCGGAATTGCTTCCAAATGTGAGATGTGCACATTGATGCAATTTCGAGGAAATTACAACGGAATTGACTGATTATGCTTGTTATGCAGAAGGAATGATTGTATTTTGCAAATTTTCAGTGTTTTTCAGGTTCCTATTATTTTCATGCTCAACCTCAAGATCATTTTCTTTAGCGTGATCATATCATAGACATCCTGCCACTGGCAGAGCAAAATTACATAATCAAACACAATGATTTCAATTAACTTTGAAAGATGTGAATGGGTCCATATAGCTGTTCAGATTCAAGAAATGAAACATGAATTTATTGAATCATAAAATCATGCCGGTGAAAATTGAATTAAGAACTTGAAATTTCACCCAAGAAAGCACGAATAATATCGCGACTTCTTCATGAAGACTTCCATTATAATGCGGCTCATGAAATTCCCTTGCAAATTAGCTTTATTTCTGCTTTGTTGGGATGCTTATTAGCAAATGTTCATTCCTTTTGATATCCAACTTGTTTCATACTACTTATATAGGAGATTCATCTCGGTAGTATATAAATTGGCAAAATTTTGACTACTTTTAAAACTGCTCAAATAATTTTTTGGACCACGGAAACGTAATCTCCGCAAAGAACTGAATCTTTTCATATAAAAATTTTCACTGTATACAGATACTTTTTTGAGTCGACACTCTACCTATATATACTTACTCTATGGTTTAGACATAGAAATAGAACAATTGATATTTACAGTGGTTTAGCATAGAGTTATTCTGAAGCACTTGCCAAATATTCTGATAAACAACTTTATGATTACGCTAAGGTAGCGTTCACATTAATGGAGCGATTGGCAAACCGGTACATTGCTATTCTAAGCCATTGAAATCGAATTATATCAATGGTTTACGCTATAAGGACGCTACTTTAGCGTTCTACCGGTAGCTCTGTTTCAGATTATATGACTGTTGACAAGATGAATAATTTGATATTTAGTTAATTTTCTAAATTGTTGATTAAAGTGTCAAAGTATGACAGCGCGCTGAAACCGTGCAATTCGTCTTGGCCGCGCTGTCAAGCAATAAGGTAGTTATCGCACTCGTGGCTTCGTCTCGTCTTCTTTCTCGACGAATCCTAGAGTGCGACAACTATCACATATTATTCCCACTGTTTGACTCTTCACTATCTAAATTTACTGACTGTGTGCGTTTAATGTGATTTCAGTCATCCGGTTCGTCAGAATTCAGGCTTTAATTTGCATTGCGTTCAATGGAAAATCAATCTTCTTGCTCCCTGAGACTAGTTCTAGCCGTGACCATCAATATTGAGGTATCTCAATATTAAGTTATCTCCAGATCCAAACACACAGACAAAGCAATTTCAGGGGTGGGCCGATGTGACAAAGCGTGACATTATGTGACAATTTATCATCTCAAAATAAAATGTGACAAAATGTGTGTTTTTAGTTGTTGGTGTGACAAGATGTGACGAATTCGCGGAAAAATATTCTGACAAAATATGAGTAGAGTCACAGAGGAGCATCAACTTCGTTTGAATGAAATAACGAAGTCATTATATTAATGTTTCTTTATTCTTTGATGATAGTTTATATTAGGGATATGCAAGATTGATATTGTTCCCCCTCCTTGCTCAAAATGGCGACTTGTACTTTCTCCAGCAAAGCGTGCTGTTATTTTTCAAAGTTGACTTCGACGTGTTATGACCCAATTGTAGCATTCATTGTATGTGACCAGATGTTTCTTGATTGTCATGTCCAGATCGTAGGAGTTCCTGCGAATGTATACTTCCTATAATGCACGCGTATGCATTTATATATACCACGTGCACTGATCTCAATACAAAACAAAAGTAATAGTAATCGCTATAAAACTGAGTGGCATTTATTCACTGAAAACAAAGTTTTCCTATTTTCTGTGAAATGCTATGGTCTGTGAATTCACATTGTGAAACATATTCCGAGTACGTGTTTGTTATGCTATCATATTTGCCATAAGTAGTGAATTATAAATGAATTCGAGACTATGAAAAGAATCAATTGTAATAGGACTACAACAAGGTTTGAGTGCAATTTTTCCACTTTAAACAAAGTTAAATGTGCCCCAGTTTTACCCATGGTCTGTTTCGTTATTGCCATAAATCTCGGGGTAAATGGTGTGCACTTTCAATGGCAATTCTCTATCGAAATGAAGTTATAGTTCAACGTCGCTACTCCCCTCCCCATAGTGCGGGCTTTGATAGTGCTGACAGTCTCAGACTTTAATCTGGAGACTTAGGATCTTTATTCCGGATGCCCTTCCTCACGACTTCCAATGACACTTTCGGGGCTCGACCTCTGGACCGAAGGATCGCTAGGCCAAGCACTGTGCCACGGAGACCACCCATGTGGAACTATGTAAATAAGAATAATAATCATTAAATTAACGATTTTTCTCGATTTTGTCCCGCTAAAACCTCGTTTGATATTTATCATGAATATTACGTCAAATGCTCTACTTAAAAAAATCAGCCTTTAAGGCAAAATTGACAACTGCCAATCTTCTGCGCACCGGCATGTTTCAAATTTTGACAATGTCTTTTCATCAGCATGTGACATAATGTGACTTTTATGTCAATATGCATGTGACAAAATGTCACATTTGCGCCCATCAGTACGTGACAAAATGTGAAAAATCTCGAATATCAAGATGTGACAAAATGTGTCACAGATCCAATTATGGCGGCTCACCCCTGCAATTTATCTTCGTGGTCGGGTACTTTCGATCCGCTCTAGTGTTTTACAACCACATGCCGAATGAGCTACACATGAACAAGGTAAGTAAGAGCAAGAGCAAGGTAACAGAGATGTCGAATACTGCTTTGCACCAAGATGTCACAACTTAACAAACGAATGAGAAAGCTAGAAGTCATGCACGTGCCCACACAATCATAGAGAACTAGGAATAAAAGAAAGACTACAAGGTAGAGATCAGACAGAAGAAAAAACAACCACGGGGCCAAGGCAAAAGAATTGTAATGTAATAAAAGTACCACTCTGAATTAGAAGATATGTATTGAAATGTTGTAGCATCACCCGAAACGTCGTCTTTTTGAATTCTTCAATACATATCTTCTTATTCAGCGTGGTGCTTTTATTATATACACAAACTTCTATTGCACACACAGTTCAGACAAAAACTCTCTAAACTGATAGTTCACACATTTTCATGTGCAGTTCATTCCGCGTATGGTCATGAAATAGAGGCCCTGACCAAACAATGCTGCCGTGCTTGCAGCATCACATATCAGAATTAGTTAGTTGGCAATGATACAATTATTTTTCTTTTAGTCGACTAGATGTGTTAGCCGAATTCGGGTTCGGACCAGGTTTGCTAAAACTGTTCGAGTTGTCAAGCCACCAAATTGTCCTCTGTCCATGAGGGGCGCTGAACTGATTTTCTTTGTTCACAGGCTCAACCGTACGGAGATTCAGGAACGAAGGCCGCTGTGCGGATAGAATCTATTGAAGAGATAGTGACTCCTTTGAGGAAGCCTGATTCTATCAAAGTGAAGTTCACAGAACGAGTTTTCCCTACTCCAACTCGTGAGTCCACAGCTGAGGCGGAGGAGGAATGGCTGCGGAAGAACGCTGAGGCTCGGCGAATCGTCGATGTGGATGACAAAGATTTAGCGAAACATGACAAAGATCCGGTGTGGTTGAGAAACAAAGGAAAGTAAGTTTGTCGAGATGAATCATAAAAATGGAATGACTGTGGAAGATGTCATCTCACTTCATGTAACAACTGTCACTCTCTTCAATAAATGGAACTCGGTCATATGGATGAAAGGCGTTCGCTTAATGTTCCTCTGAATATAAACTCGCCCAACACTCTTAACACGAGGAAAGTGGATGTGAATCGTGAAGTGATTGAAGTAGCTCTAAATTGTCGTAAATAACATACCTGCCTAATGTATGAGTCGCTCCTACTTTCCTGATTTGACTGTGTCGCCTTATATGCGAGTCATAGGCAGACACACTGCATAGAGACATGCTGCCAATGGTTCGAGCAGCCAACATATAACAGTGCTTCGGTGTCATTTTCAATGAGACAGTCATCATCATTGATGAAATAGACAAGCTGATCTACCGTCATAAGCAATGATATAAGCTAGCATGCACTCCCCCCATCCACTGAGCTGGTAATAAACATGAGGTAGGTTTGTTTGACTAAAATTTTACATCAGCAACTCATTTGCTATAATATGAAATTAACCATTTGATATTTCGTCCATTCCCTGTGCATTCAAACTGTTGAAAGTTCATAGAGATCTAAATTACCAGATGACATGAGGATATGAAAAAATTCCTGTGAGATACAGCTTAAGGATATCATTTGATAATCTACATTACATGTACATATAGAAATAAATTCTAAGCCAATTAAGAGAGTGTACGCGACTGAATGAATTATCAATTTCGTCTAACGTCCAGTGTAAATGGACCTTTAGCTGTGCGGTTCAGCACGACTCTGCACATCTTTGCTTTTGTGTGCAGTTAAGATAGAATGACATCTTCAAATGCGCTGTCGGACTCCACTCATCTGCGTCTGCCTTCTCCATTTCCTCATCACTATGAAGACCCATTTCTGCTCTGTGACTACTCATCGAAGTGATTGATTGTCCTAAGTACATGCGTTGTAGAGAAATTTGATGTTGAAATTTGTTGTTTTGTTAGGAATTTGATTGATTGACTTTAAGTCTCATCTTTACATTTCAGTTCTTTCTTCTCGGAGGGAAATTACCAAGCGGCTGTCAATGTGTATTCCCATGCGATTTCACTCAAATGTGAATGGCATTCGTATCCTTTCACTAATTTTTATTGAATCTCTCGCTATAATTTGTAAAATGTGAAGTTTCTTTATATTCGTGTCATGAAGAGTAATCCAAAGATAATTCTCCATTTTAGACTTTGTTATTTTTGCTTGAGACTTTTCATGCAAAAACAATTGAAACTATTATTTGTCTAGAGACTAAAATGTTCCATTCCTGCTATTTATGCAGGAACATCACATTTTATCACATTTTATTGAGTAATTGTTCAATGAACTTTTGTAGATTTCCTTTTTTGATACATATTTAATTATCATGTTCATCAAATTCTAGAACTACATCGTTCATTCCAGCATCCAAATAAGTTTCTATTGCTTTTAGCAGGCCTGTATATACACACACAAATTGAATATTTAACTTCCTAAATCTGAATTCAGATAATCAATATTAATCAGATAATCAACATTAAACACGCCAAATTGTGCGATGTTTCTGTGACTGTTATCAACCGGATCACACAGCAAAAAGACACAGTCGATATCAAACTCTGCACAGAAAGTTGTGAACGTTTTTTCGTGCGCCTGGTAACTTTTTAAATAATGATCGGAGGGCCCAACAATATCGAGAAAACTTTGGCGCAATGATTTGAATTCTTCGAATCTGAAGGAATCATGGCGATCGGAGCATTTTGAAGGAATTCACGGCAATCCGCAAGCAACGCACGACTATTTTTCCTATCTATGCAAGGTATTAGGAATTTCTTTTTGCCCACTCAGTAAGTTGCTGCATGTGCCATCGTTTTGAATCAGTTTGCACTTCTAGGAAAATGACACGCTTAAACATAGATTATTTGTGGTTGTCTTAAACATACATTGATTCTGTGATTGTCACATAGTTCAGCAGGTAATATTTTGATGCGAGCCATAAGGATTGATGATATAATTATCCTCCTTGACATGAATTGTGCTCAGATTGTATTCAAATCGTGCTGCATGTCACCTGAAGCTGCGGAATCTTCACAAAGCGTTGGAAGACAGTACCAGGGCTATCGAATTGCTAAATCCTCCGGTTCCTGCCAATGCTAAGGCTCGTGTGCGCGCTCATACACGGCGTGGGACAGCTTTCTGTGAATTGGAGATGTATACCGAAGGTGAGGGCATTTAATTGTCGTCTTTTTAGTGATTTTATTAGCTCGGTAGAATAAATCGGGAATAAGGTTATTAACTGGCAGTTCATTAAATATTGTCACCCACCCCATGTGTAGATATCTTTGTGATGATAATTCTGAAAGACTACATTTCTACATGATCATAGAGATGTTTTTTCGAATATCTTTTCTTTGTCAGATGCACGCTTACAGGGTTAGAATTATCCGTCCGTATCAGACCTCTGATATGCGTAACACAAATTGTTTTTTATGGTATTACATGTATGTGCGCATGTTATGCACCGATAGTCATTGAGATGAAAGATTGAAAATATTGCGGTGTAGCAACAGCGATATGGACCTTGATGTCGGTCCGTAGACAATAATTCATTGGGCCCTACGTGCACACAGATGATCTGTGTATTACGTTCAATTACAAATTGTGTGACCATTCTATTTGCAATATCTATGTACAGGGCACAGAGATGGATTCATTTGAGTATGGGTTAGCGCTCAGTCACACCGAAAGCAAAGTAAACACGAGCGTCTCGATCAAACGTATGTCCGCAAGCTAATAATCGCCCTAGTTTGTTTTGCTCGCTGTGTGGCAGTCTAGAACTGCTGTAATGATGACTTTATATTTGAATGAATATATTTTATATATATCTATTTTTATTATTTTCATATTTTGATATTTTTATGTTTTGTATTTATTATATATTTTTATATATGTTTTTTTATTATAATTTTATATGAATTTTTAATGAAATAGATTGACTTTGATCAACAGCAAAATCATCAACACAACCGCTAATACTCTCAAGCGCATGCACAGACTACTCATAATCAGTTAAGAGGCAATAGAGCAGACACTCGTAAAAGTGGACCGATGGTGGTCCGCTTTCAAACTGCGAATGGACAAAGATGTGTGGCGATAACCCAATCATGAATGGTGACATTTAAGTGTTCAAGAGACTGAGAGTGGGGATGGATAGAAAATCATGGTTCTCATAGGTTTCCTTTGCGGCGGTAAAACCAATTTAGTTATTTGTAACAAGGTGGCTTGAGAGGCCTACAAAGACATTTTGAATTTCTTATTCTGCTTGTTTTGTTCTCTCTCTGTTTGGTTGTTATTTGATGGATGACAATGCAACGTCGCATCGCAGCCGCGTTTGTTCATGATTTCAAGGATGATCCTGGAATTCGGGCATTGTGTTGGTCCAATGAGATCTCCTATCATGAATCCTAGTGAAACTTAAAGTATATCCTGAAGTATATCTTGCAGGAGTCAGTAGTTTGTATCACTTCCTGTACATGGCGTTTGCTTAGTAATCTGGTGGACAGTGACACTCGCAGAGTTCGATCGCCTTAGTGAATAGCTGCCATACACGGTTTTGAACTTCTTGATCATTTTTCTCTACAAAGTCAAAGCATGGTTCACAAATATTTGTACCGCTTAATGATTTCTTGATATTCCGTGACAGATGTTTTTTTCTCTATCACGAATTTCGCAACATAAATTCATATGACGATAAAAGTGCTTAAGCACAATATCTAAGGGTTTCCTTTTTTGGCGGATGTGCTCAAAATGCTGTCCACTGTCAGCCCTTTTCACAACTTCTTGAATTTTCTTTTCAGGATTGATGGACTACGAGGCAGCTCTTCGATTGGAACCGGAAAATTCCAGTCTGCAGAAAGACGTGGAAAATATTCGTCTGCTGGTCAAACGTGAATCGTGAATCATCTCATTCGATTGGAACCTCTTCCGTCCGCTTGCTACTCAATACTCTTCAATTACGGACATGAAAACTTTTATATCAGAATATGCAGCGCCTGTCCTTGTTTTGAGTAGCAGACTCCAATTTTTTAATCTTTTGTTACCGCGTTCAATAAGAATTGTCCTGAGAATCAATTGATGTTTTCATCTTCGCTCAAGATACAAGATGCGTTCATATACTAGATATTCAAGATATTTGCAGATGTTGAATCATCAGTAAATCGCACGCGCTAAGCTCAGCAGCTCTGCTAGATAAAGCGCTCTGCTTTTACACAGAAGAGTGAAGAAGCTCTTTATTCGCTTTAAGCGGCTCGTGGGTGAACGGCGTGCGAAGTTCAGCCACGGCACTTTGACGTGTTGCTGTGGCTAAAATATTCATACTATAAAGTCATCATTACATGGCTTTTCCTACCACAATCTAACTAAACTCATTAATTATTCTTCAAGGCAAGAAATGCGATATCCAGATAGCACTTACAGGGTGAGTCTAATTAAATGTCCCTATTTTATTAAGTGTTGTAGATAAGTGAAAATAATGCAACATAAATTTTGAATAATTTCCTGCATGCATGCGTATAGATTCTCTGCTTCTGATCGACCTTCTCTGCCTAAGAGGTCGAGGGCGAAATTAGTAATGCGTAATACTTACCATCTTCTGTACTTGGTTTTCCAACGAAATTGATAAAAAAGTGAATAACCAAGGCTTCCTCAGTACAATACATGATGTGTTTGGACAGAGGAAAAAATGTTTTATAAATACACACAGTAAGGACAAAAATCTAATAACTTGCTTAACAAAGACAGCTAGATTTCTAGTCACATTAAGCATAATTTCATTCATTGCTAATATTTTGAATACTGTAGAAAGTAGAAGCAACGCTGATATATTAACGAAGGTTTATTTAATATCAACAAAAAATTAAAGAAAGATGGATATAAGAAGCGTGATATAAAGACAGACGCAAGTGAAAAGTCACAAAAATTATGACGCTAATTTATACCTCAATGATAGAGCGAATAGAAAAATTAGCTCATTAATAAACAAATGTAATCTGAATATTCGCTTAGTTAATAGAAACAATTAATAAAAAGTTGAAGGATTGTTTTACAAACAATCAAAAATGAATAATCATGAGAGCTGTAGACACTGCAACATTTTGCCGAATAATTGCATGTGAATTCTGAGACCCTCGCTGTCCCCTACTCAAGCGGTGAATCGGCATCTAAGCTTGAGATGTCAAGGTTTGACGCGTCTGTTCTCCTGCACTTTGGTGATGAAGCGCAGTATTCCATTTCATCACAGTTACACATCGGCCAGGTTCGACTTTCATCCGTTTATTTGACGGGTGCCTTTTATGCCTTTCTGGTGTGACGCATCAGACGAAGAAACTCAACTACGCTGTCGCTCATGTCAACAATCTGCCTGACCGTTTCCAGGTAATTGTTCCGGTACTCTATCACGATTCAAAGGAATAATCCCGGCCTTTTCGAGTCCCGATATCATATTCTGCGATCTGTTACCTTCGAATCGAATAGCTTATCCACTGTGTCTAAATTGATGAGCTTGGGAAGGCCACCTTTGGAATTGATGGCAAATTGCATCCATGGCTATGTTTCCACTCAGTCAACGTTTGTCTCCACACACGCTTCAAGTTGCGAAAAAGGCAATGTCTAGCGGTTTTGAATTTCTGGTCATCACTTGCCATTTCGCACAGGATCGAAAAAAACCGAATGCAATATATCTCAAACTGCAAAAACGGACCTGCCTATGTATTTACATCACTTGAACAAAATGAAAAACATCATTATAGCAGGAGTCACAGTTACAGTCAATTAATTATCTTTTTTACTGATCAATATCCATAATTAATACTTTTGATCAGCTTATTTAATGAAAATCCTTTCTGTGCAATAGAAATTCATACTTCGGGATAACTTGTTCCAGGAAAACTTTGTGCCACCAAAATAGACTAATTTCACTAAAATTGGTCTCATAACCTCAAAAATAAACCATGCAGTTTTGTTCATTCTTTTTCGTATCTCATACTAATACGCCACATCATAGGATATCTGAGTATTATTTAAATTGAAATATTAATGCATCAATACTCACCACATTAAAGTTTTTTGCATTTTGAAAAAAAGCAAAGTGACTTTTTTCAAAAAAATCTTAGACAATCTGAATTTTGTAGGAAAACTTAGGATAGATGTAACTTTTTGCTAAATTGATTCAATTTTACAGGAAAAATAATTGCAAGACCGATTAAGTATTATAAATCTTACAGATGGATGTGATGGTCCAAAAACGACCGTGGCACAAGTTACCCCAGTTGACGGTATGGTTCCGGCGTCCACTGGACCCTCCACAGGTCTCTGAGGGTTAAGCAATAGTTATCAAAATGAGTATTCTGGTGTGATGCGCTTGTAATTTCAAATAATTGACTAATATTGCGCATTGTATTTGACTTTCCGTTGTAACTTTTTAATTCCATTTTTAACCACGGATGTTGGAGTGCTCCGTAATTACACGTGGCAATGTCACCTAGTGAGTTAAATAACAGATCTTCTAGCTAATCTGATTAAGGTGTCCCTATCAGAATCCTGTTCGCACGCCTCTTGAAAGTATCAAGATTGTATTGGTCATCGTTCTACAGACTTGGCACTGTAAAATTTACGTCTGTCTGAAGACACCAAGCAGCTTCAGGACTAAAGCGGCATTCCTATGTATTCCCAGTAAGCTCAAAAATGAGCATAATTCCTCAGACCTTCAACCCCACGAGACACAGCAGAGGACATTCATTGATGATCAATTCTTTAATTATAATTTTTCTTTACAAAACAAGTCAATTTTACCAGGATATGAAAAAGGGTGATTCCAATTCTGATTAAAGCATCAGTCCAACGATTCGGCAGCTGACAGACTTGTGCGGTCCAACTCCGAGCATGTACAAGTGCATCCGCTGACAGGACAGTCGCGATTGTCTCTGCAATGAGAAGGGATGCAAGATGAGGACCTTCATAGAAGTTGATAAACTATTAATTGAGGAACCTAAAAAGATGATTCGTCAAGATACCTCCAATAGAAGGACAGATCGCAAATATCGGCTGTCAAATATGTGGTCAGACTTGGTCATGGGTCTGACCTACCAGGTCCTGCCCAGCTCATTTCGGGCAATTATGAAAAAATTGGCTACCTTACACACACAGCAACTATTCTAAAAACTACAGATTTTAGACAAGCAGACAAAATTTTCGAATGTACACAATTCTTCAGATTCGAAATGTACAGCTTTACTAACTCGTTATTGAAATTCACTAGGTGAACATGTCTTCTTTTAAAAATGAATCAATCATTCGACGTGCATTCTTTTCATTAGAAATATATCAAATCCCGGATTCCACCCAACCAGTCCGAAGAGATCAATCGAATGCAGTTTTCTCTTCCACTCACTCAGGAATTTATATGCACTCATTTAAGAACTGCTCACAATCTATAGGGAAAAGGAGTCGCATCACTGTCATTTACATCACAGTCGTTCTCACTCACAGTTTTCAAAATCGTCTCCGCTACTGTTGATGTCATCAATGTCTTCCCACGTAGTTTCACTGCCTGTGGTCTGCTCACAAGATGCGATGCGGTAATGAGGTGAAAATTCAAAAGTTTAAGATCAATCAAATTTGAATTCTATTTGAAATTATATGACAATCATATTCGGCTATAATATGCCGTCAAAGAGCACAGCGTGTGGCAAGTGACGATTTGCCGGTATGCCCGCTATCACACAGTTATTCAGCTATGACGACAATGCAGCGCATCAGCACACAGCAATATGGCATCTGCGTTGGACAGCTATGCCCGCAGTCGCACTCCAAAGCTCCAATTCAAATTTACGATAACGCAGCAAGCTGGTTGAATAATACGAGGCAATTCACAGTGCCTTCCTCAAGTTCGACTATTTTTAGGAATTCTTTTTAGTATTTTTTGTAGGTAATTACCCATCAAATTTTGTGCATTGCTTTATAATTTCATCTAAATATACTGTCATGAAAAAATGTCGTTAAATATGGATGCCGTAATGCGACATAGACTTTGAAATCTCATGAATTCTAACGATCTGAGCATGAGTTAATTTCTATGCATATATAAACTGTGAAATGGAAATTTGCATGAATTTAAAAACTGGGAAGGTCGTTTAACAATTACAGGCCACAAAATATTGAAAGGAAAATTAAATTGATTTGATTGATTTAATTACTCTTCATAACAGTTTCCGTATCACTATAGCGGTGTTCAAGAACAGCCACGTCGCTGCAATGCCATGCAGATTTATGGCTTCATGAACTTATCAGACTTATGGCACTCACTTGAACCAGGAGGCGATATGAGAGGTATGTCCACCATGCCGGCACTTCAGGCACCACACGAACCAATCAGTGGTTGGGACGGCACGATGAGAACTAGCCTGCACGGCTCCCAACATGCCGGTGGCCGTGCCTGTATGGAGGAGACAGACCGCGCACCGAGGCAGAGATTTCCGACACGACTGACACACTGAGGTCTTCCCTGACGCAGCGCTCGTGTTCACTTGATAGCGGCGGCTTGCGGACATTCCCCCGGGCTGTCCTCCGTGCATCAGCTGCAGGGAGAAACATATGCATCATAGCATGCGCAAATCAATAAATAGCTTTTAGAACATAGACATTCACTCGATCTTTTATTGATGCTCTGGCCACGCTACCTCTCTAAAGATCATTTACGGCAGAATGAATTTTACAATCACTGGGTGCACACGAATTCAATATAGACAAAATGGAGAGCAAAACTCCACGTGACTGAGAAAACTTGGTCAACGTAAACTTACAAATAAAGCAGTCTAAGTAAAAAGTATATGTGTACAGAAATTATAAATGCCAACAAAAGCCCTCCGAAAGTGTTGCCCAGGATGAGATCAATAGCAGAAAGGAATCGGGCTTTGGAACAGCAGAGAACGTGACAGATGCAGAAATATGACATAGGATACACCGTCCGTGGATGCGCACTATGAAAGTGATTCCTACATTGTTGCATCAGATATCTTAAATACCCGAACTCGTAGGATGAGGGCATGAACTTCTATAACATAGTCCTTGGTGAGTGCCATTTAAATCTAACGAGTTAGAATGCGTGCATGAAGGAATCTCATGCACGAGTTGCGTAGAGAATTTCATTTGGTGACGTGCTATGATGATCAGGCACAGATTGTGATTGACATGTCTATGAGGAAGCCTAGAGGTGAGGACATGGAATCCTAGATATACAACATTTCTACACAAGACGGCCGATTTGACTCTGATAGCGGTTGGAGAAAAATATTAACTATCACGTGAAAGCGAGACGATTTAGGAAAAAGAAAATGAAGGTTCTGGAAATCAAAAGAATATGGGATTGCAACCAGCGGATCATCGTTGAATCTATCTAGGAGTGCATGGATGAGGGCCATTTAAATCTAACGAGTTGGAATGTTATGATGAATCAATCTCAGGCACGAGTTGCACAGAGAATTTTATTTGGCGAACTGCTAACATGATCAGGGACAGATTATGACTGACATGTCTATGACATGTATTATTTCCCGCGCGGGCAACAATCTGCCTTACAGGTCAAATAAAGTGATAGGATATCTACGTTACATGCACGGAGACAAATAAAGTAGAATTAGGACGGGAGTTACTGACACTTTCCTCCTAAATTCGCGCACAAAGGGCTTAATAGCATGGATCTGTAGATATTGAAAAGCTGAATACAAAAATCAAATTCTTGGGTGTCATAGTCGGTCGCCTTCGGTTATACTCGTACGTGAGGTTAAAGGATTTCCATTGGAATCCAATGCCAAAATTCAAGAAATATCTATGGACTGTGAATGAAACACTTGTCAATTTTCGTACATTTTCCTTTGAGGAAAAGAAACTATTTATCAGAATGCCATGAAATTTGAAACATGATTGAGTTCAGAACATCAACTTCGATATAAAAGTTGAAGTGAGTCACATGATTCACTATTTGATGCTAGAGAGCCTCTACAAAATGAGTAAAATCGACAAAATTAAGTCAAAACATGAAATTTACTCAATTGTAGAGATTCTCAAACATCAAACACTGAATCATATGACTCACTTCAAATTTTATATCGAAGTTGATGTTCTGAACTCAATCATGTTTCAAATTTCATGGCATTCTGATAAATAGTTTCTTTTCTGCAAAGGAAAATGTACGAAAATTGCCAAGTGTTTCACAATCCATAGATATTTCTTGCATTTTACCATTGGATTCCACTGGGAGTCCTTTCACCTTACCTATAACCGAGAGCGACTGGCTGTGACACTCAAGAATTTGATTTTTGCATTCAGCGTTTCAAAATCTGCAAATCCATGCTATTAAGCCCTTTGTGCGCGAATTTGGGAAGAAAGTGTCAGTAGCTCCTGGACTAAATAACTCAATAAACGATTGATCTATCTTATGAGCTGTGTATATTTATATAGGATGAGAAATGCATTTTTTCAAAATTTGTGAAAATGACGGATCTCTTCTAAAGGAATGATAAATTGAATGAAGCAGTAAGTCTTATTTGCTATCAATGAATTTGACATCACGTCAAGTGAAGCTTCGCTACTGTAGATCGGTTATTCGATGAATAACACTGACGGGGTAATACAAGAACGAGTAGGGACTTACCTTTCCACCACAGTATCCACAGGCTACATAAATCTGCGCTGGCGTTCGGTAGCTGGGATCGCATGCTTGGCGCTGAATATCGAAGTTGGCACGATGACTCCACAGTCGCCAACCATCGAGAAGATCTCTATAAGCACTTGCCCAACTAATCGGACGCTTGTCATCTCGTATGGCACTACTCTTCAATCTGAGTCCCAAGAGACAGACCAGCGAGACAGTTTGGACGTCTCCAGTCTTATCCAGGTACGCTTGAAGCAATTCTAGAGCCTCAGGTCCAAGTCCTGTGAGAATCAATCCTTCAAGACATGCCTATGAAGAGGAGACGATAATTCAGACATGACAGCAAAATAAAGAATGCTCCAGATTTGAAAAATGAAAACATTATCGAAAGATGATTTTCAAAAGATGTTCCAACTTAGTACGTGCAAAGTCGAGCCACAGAGCTACCGGCTCGCGGATACATGCAGGTAAATATCGGCTTTCAGAGCTGTCCTACGATCTGAGGGACAATAAAGCATTCCTGCCAACTTTGGAAAATTCATTCGTATATATCTTTATTCTAGGGTTTTAAAAAAACATGTTTTTTCAGTGTTTTTTTGGTGTATTTTATGTTTTTTTCCAATTTTCCGTTATTAATGCTATTTGTATGAATTAAGGTTACGGTAGATTATGTTACAATTTATTTTAAGTTAACTCTGTCATTTTGTGACAAAACAAAATAACTTTATTTTCCAATATATTGTTTTCATGTTTGTATTTTCATATTTGATCAGATTCTTCATGTAAGTCTTCATCAACGATAGCGAATTCGAGCCTCGTGCAGTGAACTGACAACATAACCTCCAAGAATCCATAGAGAGTGCCCGTATGACGATTGATTATGACGAGGAATTCCTAGAAATGCTACGGCTTGCCTCAAAGCATTAGCATGAGGTTTTGCAAGTGCCAATCAGTAATAAAATAGTGCTATGAACGAACTAATCATTTGCTGATGAATGAAATTTTTTTCTATGACCGACATGTAGGCCTATATCTCCATATGGCGCTATTTTACAGAAAAATCCATTAAAGATCAAAATTTTTCTGAAAAATTAGGAGTAACGTTTAGGCGATTTATCAACATGATATGGAGGACTAAAAACTAAATTAGTTCCTGAATAGAACCAAGTATGAAAAGAATATCATATGAAAAAACAGCATGTTTTGCGGGTGCGAGAAGACTTACCCAATCATGTAATGGTCGGGTCGGACAATATTATCGGGTCAATAATAGTTATTATTGGGCTAACATCAATGATAGCCGAGTCCTTTTGTGTTCAAAAGATTCGGCAACCCACAGCCATAATGATGAGAATGAAGTGAAAGTCTAGACAGTTGAGTGCCAAAATAACCCCAAGAACCTCGAGCAACTGATTCTGTGGTTCATGCCATGAATCCCACAGACCAAGTTTGCGTGACTCGTCCAGTTCAAGTACTGTATTTTAAGTACACAGAAAATGAAGGTAAATGCAAAACTATTGAATACATGATGTTCAGTTTTCATGGCAATGATGATCATTGTTACTGAGTAAGTACTAGGTATGTCAGCCGATATTGCACCTGTCATTTTTCTTTGAAAGTCGCTTATATATCTCCAACTCCCAAATTAGACGGTTTTATTTGCATAATTAAGGGTCTAATCTGCTATTCAATACTATTGAGGTGATTCTCATTTTTCATGATTTGGACTCGTAGATATCTCAAGCTTGACATTCGAGTTGACAGTTATCATTGATTTGAGTCTTTTACAGATCAAAATCTTGGATTTTTGTGTCACAGATTTTAGGTTCAGTAACAATGCATACATTACCTTTCAGTTACCCCTCAGTTGCACCTGCATGTGTCGCTTAACTAGTACATCGATGAAGATTACTCCGATGTCTCTGAATGTGTGTTGAAAATTCACACACAGTATGTATCGGAATATGTACTAACTGCGCTGATCAATAAAGAGGAAGTTGATGGCAAATAAGGACAAACCGTGATTTATCGCATTAGAAGAAATGCCAAAAATGCCCGGTGAAAATTTAGTCAACAACTCACAGTATCTTTGCATTTCTCCGTCATCCGGTCAACGAAGATTCGCAGCTTGTCATCGGGGAGGTAGAGAGCGGCAAGGGCGATCCTATCACCGACACGGATACCTTCCTCATCAGTGCATTTCTCCAGGGCTTCCTGTGATTCCGCTGCGATGAAGGCGAACATGAGACGAAGATACGGATGATTGAGACGAGGTTGGAGGTCCATTGCCACACCACGCCACGTTCTATTCCGTTCATCGGAAAATCCAGTGAGAGCCAGGGCGATCAGTTCTAGGTTGAGGCCTGAGGGGGAGGCCAGAGGAGTGCCTGGATGCTTCTGTTGGAAGTCTGCACCGCGCCGGAGGATTTCCAGAGCCATACCGAAGTCGAGGTGAACAAGAGCAAGACAGGCGGCACGTTCGAATTCTCGGGCGTTCCGCAAGGCATCGATAGTGTTCATTACTGTTTCTTGACCAAGTTGACAGAGGCGGAGGATGCGAGATCGTTCCTCACTGCGATACTGCCAATTCACAACCCGCCGTGGCAAGGCATCAGCAGGACCTGCGGAGAGATCGACTTGCAATGCCGAAAATGCTCCTAATAGAGCATTAGGAGAAGTCGCCGCAAAGACGGATTTTAAAGACGAAGCATTTTAATAGTAGCCACATTTTAACCCACAGCAACAGCATGCATTCGTAGAATCGGAAATTAGATCACGAATACCTCTTCAAAGACAATTCTCTCGAAGTAAATACATGTAGAATCATTAAAGAGCTGCATTCTCAGTTGAAAAGCGGGGAAGGACCTAAATGTCTGAGACAAAAAGCAGCGTATAAGTATTTTTACTGTTATACAAACTTAGAGGAAATATCAGCAGCATGCTAGAAGTAGTATAGAACTAAAAATAAAAGGCAATCAACATAATGTGCAAATTAATATCTCATCTTAAGACTGCTTTACTTTTGCCTACTTGCTCTACATTCAGTTCTGCATGCATTTTCGGAGATTCCTTCACTTGAAAGGTAGCTATCTATATTTACTTCGACCATGTGGCCGCAATGTGGGTCCAAATCACTTTTTCTATGACATTGCCATCCAAGTTCTGCAAATCATTGATACAACAAACATTGTATAGGCCTATTTCTTTTCCAACTATTCACCGTATTTAAGAATACAGTGGAACTGAAAATAGTCCTGATTATCCACATCTTTCTTCAGACCAGTGTAGAACAAAACCAAAGATCTTAATGCAACCTTAATTCACACAAAATTAATCGTTTAAATCAATGTAACAATTACCTTCAAATCATTTTATCTTCATTGTTGGTAAGTAATTCGCACAATAAAAGCGAATTCATTTTGAATACATTAGCATGAGTAAAATTACTGTCGATCATGATAACCACACTAGACAACCGTTTTTCCTGAACAAAAGCGACGGATTTTTCTGCAACTTGAGACCAGTTCATAACATAAGACAATAGAAGATCTCTTCAATACCTGCATGACGCCAAGGTGCTTCCACCTTCTCGCTGCGGACACATGAGCTGTCGCTCGCTTGAGCCGCAGCCTCGGGACCCATATTGAGTGTTCCGCGAACTCCCAGGAGGTATGGAGAGACGGGAGATACGGTGGGAGGCATTGATCGTCCCGACATCTGACTCCGCGGTTTATCTATTGGTCGAGTGAGGACACACAGGTACTCCAACCATTGCCACATTTCGTGCCGATGATCAGCCTCCGGGAAGAGAGCCGCACAGGCGGACGCGGACTTGTCCAATTCTGATCCATAATTCTTCAGCGCCAACCTCCGCATCTCATGACTGATGTCCTTCTGAAGAGGATCTCCACTCGTCTCACCTGCAAGAGAATCAACGGTTCAGTCAGTGGCAGTGATTGAATGTCTCAATTCTCAGGACAATTCCACACATTTCTATGAAAGAATGTTTTGTGATCGGACGGAACTCTATTGGCTACGGATTGCTCATTATTACTCGACAAGAATGGAAGGTACGAGAGTCGATACTTCTTTTTTTACGGATTTTACGTCACTTTTTACCCTTACTGGGGCCTTGGACGGTGCTGACTTAAGTCAGACTTTGTTTGTAGCGTTGTGGTGCTTTGTAGTCCGGATGCCCTTCCTGCCGACTTCCAATGACACTTTCCGGGTTCGACCTCTGGACCATGAGATCGCTAGTCCAAGTACGCAACCACTGTGCCACGGACAGCAGTACACCAGTAGATAGTACCGGAATATAACTTTAGCGGTTCGCGTTTTGTATGACCAGCTTTACGTATGTAAAATTTCTAAGATGACATTTCTAATGATCCAGGGAGACATAGATATCTACACTAAGACAGAAAGAAATTTGCTCATTTCAGTGGAGAGACTTGAAGACCAGCTGCGATACATGAGGCATAGAATTCAAATGTGCATGTGTGACTTATGATAAAGCGTAATCGATTTCTAGCGAAATTAATATGCCCACTATGTCGCAACCACAGAATTAGATTCATCAGCGCGCACCTCGCAGATAAGCAAAACATTTAATTCTGTAGTCGCAACAGGCTTTCAATTCATAGAAATATTGCATTTTCTATGCTTCAAGAATTGAGCAATTCATTCCCTCCCGTCTTAGTGTATATATCTAGATCTCATTGATATGAACCTGAACTTTATATGACACTACTTTGAACATCAAAGAAAAACTACACTGACAACTCAAGTCCGTCATCATCAGTTCAGCCTCACCCATATCGGCTCCTCGTGACCAGAACAGTTTATTTTCGGCGGGAGAGAAGGAGATTGTGATATGCTCGAGGATTTGCTTGAAGAAGAGTTGACCGCTGCTGTCAACGGCCAGGAGAGCTCCCGACATGAGTGGCAGCCAGGCCATGGAGACGAGATGATATGGCGAGCTGAGAGAGGAGATGACGACTCGCCGTTCGATCATGCACTGACTTAAGTCGTCCGGGTTGGAGCTGAGAGACAGGTGAACGGTGTCGAAGATAAGAAGCTGTAATGATAGACATTCATTTTATATGATTGAATGCGGCATATGGTAGGTAATTGTTAATTGTAATTTAGCTGCTATTCAAAGACATAAGCAAAATCGAGACTTCACTGAGTAAATTCAAGATCTTCATGCAATGCGGCATTTCAGATGACTACTTTTACGTTGCATGATTTTCTATAAATTCAACATTTTTCTATAATTGTTGCAATGAAGGAAATGTGCAACAAACACTCTTATGTGCCTTCAAATAAGTTAACAACCTATTCTTATGACCTGTCATTACAACTCGCATTAGAGAGGATTACATGATAATCGGGAGTGATTCATCAACAATGAAGACCAACAAAGGATAGTGATATCAGAACGCAGAATACTCCGTTGGATGATCGGTGTGTCGTTTAACGATACGTTTCCTTCCTCCATGCTTCTACGGCTTTTCGGCATTGACGGAACTAAAAACGTCTTCCAAGAACTGTCAAAGATGGTTTCGTCAGTCTCTAGAAGTCAAGATTTTCGGCAGAGACCAGTAGTGGCCAACATCGAGGACTGACTGCCAGGGCCTCAGTCTGAAAAATGATGTCGTTGATCGTGACTTGTGGAAAGTCCGTCCGATTCTATGAAGAATGGATAATTGACTTACAACAAAAACGTAGTGCTACCCTAATCATCATCACAAGCTTTTGATGTCCAACATAAAAGTCAGATCAATCCTCCAAAATCCGTCTTCTCAATATTGTCTGGATAACATATAACATAATCTTTTTCGACTTATCTTCTTCATATATTAGATCACATAGGCCGATATGCAAATCATAACTCAGATGAAACGAAGAAAATAAAAGGTCTTGGAAAGTTTCGTAGTGTGGAGAATTGTCACGTACTTTCCTGCCGGCTATGCTTGCGCTTGCTGAGAATGAAGGAAATCAATTTTTCTGGCGATTTATAAGGTATAAAGAAGAATTGTGGAGTGATCCATACCTCCCACAAAATCAACTGCTACCGCAAACTATTACTATATTTCAGTCAGCGGTTCTTGTTTTTTCGGAAGATGATTAGCAATGCTTATCTTCACAGCCAAAATCCCAATGGGCACCAAAGTATGACAAATTAGTAAAAACACGCCTTTACAAATAGAGCGCCTCAAAGATTTCCGAAGAACTTTTGAGGGAAAATGGGAAAAAATATGAATTGTGTAGTCAGAAACGCCATGTGTTCATATTCACAATGTTTTCGTTCACATACAAGTATACCAGTGAAAAGATTTTCAGGTACGAAAGTATGGTACGTAGGGGTTGGCCCAACCCTCATTGCACATTTTATAGGTGCTTCCATGGTGGTGAATATTAAATCAAGGTTTCTGAATGTATAAATTGATTCCATTTTCAAGATTTATTGTCATAACACGGAATTCAAGCAATGTGTGACGCACATTTTCTTTACAACGCTGTCTCAAAAGGCTGCGACAGGGATAAGCGAAACTTCTTGTCAACGTCATGGATGGAGAAAACATCATCAAATGACATAATGTGTTTTTTGAATATTTTTTGCTCAGATGTTCAGAATAGTCCGGCAGCCAGAGTGAGTTTCTGCAGGGAACGAGGCCGACTTTCACAGAATGATAGTAAGAATCTGAGCGTCTGCTGAATTCTACCTGGCTCCTCTTGTCAGACAGGATCAAAGAAAAACGTTAATCCAATGGGATGCAGATCGCAGTTATTGGTAAAAAAATGAAATTTCTATGTTTTCTTTTATCAACTGAAAAGTACTAAGTCTAGAGTCATAAATTTTGACATGGAATGTCTAGGCTATTTGTTATCATGTTCATGAACATTTATCTTTAAAACTACACACATTCATATTTGGCAAGCTTCTTACTGTCGGCAAACAACAGCATGTTGGCCCATCACTACATCCACATTGAGCCCCTTTCTCACATACATCGCCGATCAGAAGCATGATAATATCACATGCACATGATAGGAAATGACCTGAAGACATTCCATGCCAAAAATCATAGCTCTAGACTAACCATTTTTCAGTTGATAAGCGAAAACGTGGAAAATTTCATTTTTGCCAAGAACCACAATGTGCGTCTCTTTGGATTAAAATGTGTTTTTCTTTGATCGCGTCTGACAAGAAGAAGACCTCACTAGAACTCGGCAGACGAGCTGATCTGCAATGACCACAGGGTGTACATCATTCTGTGAAACTCTCATTTTCGGCCTCGTTCCGTGCAGAAACCCGTTCTGGCTGCAGGACTAGAAGTATTTGATTGACCTCTTTAGTGGCCGTTTGAAGGTAAATGTCATCAAGATATAGTCGATTGCCTTCTTCATTCAATTCTGAAAATTTCATCAATATTATTATGAACTTAAAACAGGGTTTGCCGCGACCTTCCTCTCGTGTCAACGCCTCATACCATGAGGATTTTTGATGAAACCTTGAATTAATGAAATATGAAAATGTTCAGTATGAACAGTGCCTCGATGTAAAACTGTATATTTCCGGTGATCTTTTAAATTGTTTACACCATGAGATTCTTCACTTACCGAGCGTGCGTCTTTCCCTAATACTGCAAGATAACCGCCTCGTGTTGGACACCAAGAAAGTTGTAGCACTTGCCGATCTTGTCCAAGTGAGAACGTGGAGATTGGCCGGTCCATCTTCCTCAGCATCCATACCGCTGTATGTGGACCACCGAAGGCGGCGAAGAATTCCTTTGAGGTTTTATCGAAACACAATCCATAAACCATCTTCGTTGCAACTGTTTCCTGAAGAGAAATAGATTCACACTTGACAGGACTCGGACGCAACACCTTCTTCAGATCCGGTTATTGATGCAATTGACTTTACCGAATGAGCTATTCAGACAGTACTAACAGTTGATGAAAATATATAAAAAGTCATTTGAATTTATGAAGAGGGGGCCAGCCGGTCGGGTCTACAAAATATACTCAGGTTCGGATTGATCGAGAAAAATTCGGGTTCTGCCATTTTAGAAAATAGCAGAACTTTCAAGAACTTTCAGAAAATGTACAAAATTCCTTGTTTTTTTATTTTGTTTGCAGCCTTTGTGTGCAACTAGTTCGATCTTCGTTATCAAATTAATAGTAACCAAAACCAATGACTGAACGTTTTTCAATCTAACCGTACGGCTGGAATACTAAACTTTCATTCTAGCCTACTAAAAAGTAATAGTTGCATAGCAGCAAAGAAGATTTGAAATTTGATAATAACATCACAAAAAATGAAGCAACTTAACCGCATTCTCAAATTCGAACTAATCATACATCTGAATGGAAAAGTTACATCTGGCCATAGTTTCGAATAAATAGCATCAAGCGTAAAAGACTCGAACTGTCAGCATTGAAGTAGCTGCTGCGCGGAATAGGCAGGGCTCAGTCAGAAATTGAATATTGTTCTTATAATTTCAAATTCAAAAACCACTTTCCGACTCCTAGTGATTTTTAAATATTGTTTTTAATTATTAGGATTCATTGTGGTCTCCGTGGCACAGTGGTTAAGTGCTTGGCCTAGCGATCTTTTGGTGCAGAGGTCGAGTCCCGAAGATGTCATTGGAAGTCGGCAGGAAGGGCATCCGGACTAAAAGTACTACAACGCTCCATAAGTCTGACTATCTCAGCACCGTCCAAGCCCCACGTATGGGGAGTAGTGACGTAAAAGCTTTATTTTTTTCAAATGCATTTATGATGGCCTGTGGAAATGGTGAGCGCAAAAAAGGTGCATTCTAGGAAATATATTTAAAAATTCATTTTTAGAAGCACATTCTTTCTAAAGTTTCCTGACTACCATGAGAGCCCAACGAAATTTTCTTGGACATTAATTAAGCAGTCCACATAGAATTTTCGCTCCGAGATCAGTGATGCAGGTCGTCAAAGATACAAAATTTCCCCTAGACCCAAAATATGAAAACATGTGAATTTACATGGAAATCTGAAAAGCTTTGCTGCAGGGCACTTGATGGTTTGAAATGGAATGATCCTGAAGTTGATTGCTTTGATGCAGTTGCTGGTCTCTCTTTGGACTAAGTAGTAGGAATACAAAAGGCCTACCTGCTGCTCTGATGTAGCAGTCAACTGATGAAATTTAAGAATTTACTGATTTTATTGAATGTTGCAGGTATTTCTGCCGACATACAAATGCAAATGCACTGTTTCAGCATAGTAGCCTACCTAAAGATGAAAAACCACACAGGTCAGCAGATAGACCGTCGATTTAGTCAACCATTTTTGCTTGCATTTTTTACAGAAAATCATTAATTAAAATTCATAGTGGAGAAGCTCAAAATTATGCTCTGAAGTAATTATTTGATTGATTGATTGAGAAACATGAATGCTGTTTTCATCGAGTAATTTTGGGCTTCTCTCATCATAAAGATTTATATTCCACAATGCGGTACTTCTATTCTTTCCCCCCTCCACGTTTCTGTTGTTGACACCCGGGAGTGTCGCATCGTCAACGATCTTCTCTTGCTCCTACGGGCAGTCTCACTAACGTCACATAGCGTTGAGTGTGTAAAACTCCTCTTATCTGACTTGTAGAACATTTACAGCCTCAGAATTAGACAACTACTCGTCATTTGTCTGTAGACAACAATCACACGAAGTTCATGATCACAGCTGTACCATGTATTCGAACTGAGTATCCAGGGGACCAATCCTTCATCCCAGGGTTCAAGTAAGACTTCTCAGTCGTGTTGTAGTGTCACTCAGTGACAGATGAAGTCTATTCTAAACCCAATGTGATAAGAACCCAAGTCCATTATTATTGCTTCAAAAAGAGCGCAAATTTCAAAGTGCAATAAATACCGGTAGTCTAGCATTGCACTCTTCCATAGAAATATATCAACACATAGGCCCTAGAAAGTTTTTCATCCTAAAAAAACGGAAAATTCTACGTATGAAAATGTCAAGAAATACCGCTGGCATATGTTATTCCGCAACAAATTCTACGTATGAAAATGTCAAGAAATACGGCTGGCATATGTTATTCCGGAACAAATTCTACGTATGAAAATGTCAAGAAATACCGCTGGCATATGTTATTCCGCAACAAATTCTACGTATGAAAATGTCAAGAAATACCGCTGGCATATGTTATTCCGCAACAAATTCTACGTATGAAAATGTCAAGAAATACCGCTGGCATATGTTATTCCGCAACAAATTCTACGTATGAAAATGTCAAGAAATACCGCTGGCATATGTTATTCCGCAACAAATTCTACGTATGAAAATGTCAAGAAATACCGCTGGCATATGTTATTCCGCAACAAATAGAGGTAAATTTTTGACAGCTATAAAATTCTGATGGCTATAGGTTCAGAGGATCATGTGAAACATAAAGTCATTCATGCAACAGGTGCAAATTATCTTTATTACATTTTTCGAGATCAACATGTCTATGTTGATCTCGCCCGAAGAGCGCGGGGGCTTAGTTTGTTGATTGTGACGACAGGTCGTCGGCCATCCACTTGCAGAGAACTTCCAAGCACATTCTGAACTCTGCATTGGAAATGCGGAGAGTGACTCCGCACACCCAACGGACCATCCTCATTTCGTTTACTTCGATTACCCTCAAACACTCCTCCGGCATGGTCCAAGTCTCTCTCCCATACTCCCGTGAACGCGACTTGTAGACAACCTTCATTGAAATTACAGCTGCTAGGAATGTCAATAAGGGCGCTAATTAGCGGAACCTGCGCCAACCGCTGCGAATCCTTGCCTGTCTGTTGCGCTTGCACCTCCTCCAACATCAATGTCCAACTCTCTGCTCCGTACGACGCGATACTCCATATCAAGCTCTTCACAAGTTGTTTCTTCAGGCGCAGGCTGATGTCTTTGCTCTTCCACACATCCACAAGCTGGTAGGTGGCGTTTCTAGCTATGGCCAAACGTACTCTAGTGTCTTGCTCATTGCTGCCTTCCGTCGTTACAGTGGATCCCAGGTACATGAACTGCTGCACGCAGTTTATTGCTGTGCTGCCAACTGCAGGTGATTGTTGTACTTGCTGTTCCGAGATTACCAGTGAAACAATCTTTGAGGTGTTGATTTGCAGCTCGAATCTCTCGCTATGCTTCTTCAGCAGCTGTGCCTCGCGCTCCAACTGGATCCGACTGCTCGCCAGTAAAGCTGCGTCATCAGCGTATCTGAGGTTCCACAGCGCACGTCCTCCAACTATTATACCTGCGCGTTCAATCAGTTCGGCTTCCACTCTTCGCGAGATGTCATCTCCACTAGTGAGAAAAGGAGCGGAGACAGAGGCCATCAATACACGTTTTCCGCAGATAATTCTTTCAATCGCGCCATCAAACTTTCAGAAAAATGTTAGAGAATAGAATTGGAAAACAGCTGTTACCAACTAATTCTGTAAAAATTCTACTAATCAACGATTCTACTTACAAATTATTAAGTAGTACGAGTTATCAATAATTAATATTGGTTACAAAATTGGTTTCAAACTGGATAAGCGCTCAAACAACTTTCTCATTTCTTGGAGGCTGGCCAGGTAATTCACCTGACTTGAACGTCATAGAAAATTGTTAGAGCCATCTCAAAAATATCTTGAAAGAGCGACATTGCACATCTTTGAAGCACCTAAAGCGAACAATCAGATAACTGGATCACACAGACAACCGCGGAGTACTGGAGAACGATGATAAAGTCAATGCCACGTCGTATTGAATTGCGTGTTGCAAACAAAGGTCTCATTAAATGCTGACTATTTCTTACAAAAATCTATAAGTGAGTATTTATACTGTATTTAAACATTGACATGCGCTTTTCTGAAAGCTTCATTTGGACAAATGTATGCAATTTTGTAACAAAATACATTAGTCTATCGAATAGCTACGTTGAAGTTTTTACAATGAAGATTAATATTTTAACAGATGTTGCCGAACTTATCAGAGGTACTGTATTTGCAATAAATCTAGTGAAGTACAACGTTCCTTCGAAATTCTCACTGTTTCCTCTTACCGTCTTCAGTGAAGGTAATTCAAAGGAGCGTAGAAACTTTCCACTAAGTCCCACCACGAATGAAGACGGTCCGGTCCATGTGAAGGAGGATAAGGTCTCATTGAACGGCACCTCGATGTACAGTTGTGCACTGGGCATCGATCCTCCCATCCGGTTTGAAATGAAACCTTTGGTCTCATATGCGATGATGGCTTCGGTCACATCCCAAAGAAAAATTGCACTCTCTTTGGTGTTCCGCGCACGATCCAAACCTGGAAGTGATTGAACATGTTGACGAGAGAACATTTCTACGACGATTATCTGAGCTATACTCAGCCCATCAGGATACTCTGCGTCTGCAATTTTCTATCTAAAACTGACAGGGATGAGCATTGGACAGGAGGGAAAATGTAACTTAAGTGCAATGTGAATTCACCCCGTTATGGAATAATTCAATGCTGAGTTGCATCCTCAGTTGAAAAATGTGAAGTCCTGAACAGCAGCCATTTCATCCAATAACAGGAATCATCAGCAGGCCTAGTTCACAGCTCTCAACACCGACACATAATTCCTTATTGAAAGTTGCAGCCATGCCCGGGTAAATTTGAGATTTCCAATTAGCAAGTTAATGAAATTTTCGACTTTCAATAGGGAGTTGTGTCGATGTTGAGAGATGTGAACTAGGCCTGCTGATGATTCCTGATATTGGATAAAATAACAGCTATTCAGGTCCGTTTCCATTTTTCAATTAAGGAAATATTTGATTATTCTATTTACATTGTGTTTGCAACTGGCAGCATTTATTACAGGTGCACTAACCTAGGCGATTTGTGAGTAGCGTGCTCAATGTGATATTTAATGAATGCTCGTCGAAATTTCACATACTTGAAATTTGCGTCCTACCAGCCGCACATATTTTGCATGGCAATCTGATCTATCGTTTATTTAATTTCATTGTTGCTAGTTGCATTCAGGACATGGTTTAAGATGCTTTGGTGGATAATCGATCCTCGCTACTTGTCTTAATGTCGGCGGTCACAATTGCGACGAGTTATTTATTCGTTGATTATTATTGCCCTGACAACTGATGTGTGGTCATGGTGAGGGTTTGATCCTGCCAATTGACACGGTCGCGTAAGTGGCTCGTAGCTCAGTTGGTTAGAGCACAGGCCTAGTTAACCATAGGTTCGAATCCTACTAGCCGCACATATTTTGCATGGTAATTTGATCAATCGTTTATTTAATTTTGTTAGTTGCATTCAGGACATGGTTTAAGATGCTTTGGTGGATAATCGATCCTCGCTACTTGCCTTAATGTCGGCGGTCACAATTGTGGCGAGTTATTTATTCATTGATTATTATTGCCCTGACAACTGATGTGTGGTCATGGTAAGGGTTTGATCCTGCCAATTGACACGGTCGCGTAAGTGGCTCGTAGCTCAGTTGGTTAGAGCACAGGCCTAGTTAACCTTGGTCGTATGCTCGAATCCTACCAGCCGCACATCTTTTGCATGGCAATTTGATCGATCGTTTATTTAATTTCAATGTTGTTAATTGCTAATTACAAATCTTGAATTCACCTCAGCAAATTATGACAGTTTTCTACGACTGTTCCTAACTTTTTCCTCTTATGCATTAACTAACTTTTATAGAACAGAAACTCAAATTATGAAATAACAGAGCTTTGAGAAATTGCAAATTAGGTATTCTTCTACCAAGCATTTTTAGATAATTAAAAAGAAACAAAACACCTCAAATCGATGCGCGTTGAGTATTTTTATTACAAAATGAACTATGCAGTGTCAGTAAAAACAGGATGCTTCATTTGATTTCAGGTATTAACAAGCATACTATTGCATATCAAAAAGCGACATCGCATTTGTTCGAATAGTAGCCACGTCTAGCATTCAAAGCTATGCAACTAGATAATGCCGTTTGCACAGGCACTTGCTGCATGAGTTTCACACTACTGCTGTTATATATAAAGCAGCACCTTCATTTCAAGAATGCCTCCATCTACGTGTTGAAGGGAGTCCGAAGAATTCCTAGGACGAAGCGATGCCATCTGATTGCCGTCTGTTGAATCTAACAGCAGAATCATACTTGGAGTTAAAGTCTGACATATAGAGTAAGTATATAGCAGCTGTAAGAGTGCCGACTCAAAAATGTCAGTATACAGTGAAAAATTTTGCATCGAAGGATTCAGTTTTTTGCAGAGATAACGTTTTTTCAGTCTAAAAGAATGCTTGATCACTTTTTAGGAAGTTAAATTTATGCAACTTATTTCTGTTATCAACCATTTTGAGGGAACCCGTTGAAAACGATGAGTTTTTCAGGATAAGCTCTTTATCGAGTACTTTCGGTCACTGCACGCGACCATCGTCAGGACACGAGTGAGACAGCAAAACCAATGCGTTAACGCTGTGAGCGAACATCAAAGAGTCAATACACCAACTTAGGGAATGCCGATACCTAACAAATTATTAACATTGATATGGCTCTACTGACAAAATACAAAAGTAGAAGGTAAGAAACGAAAATTACCCGAAAAGACAGAAGTGAAATTAAAAGAAAATATGACTTTAAGGGTGGAATGCATATCTCACAATTAAGAGCTAATCAACTGTTAAATCTAAAGTTAAATTAAGTTCTTATGCACATGTCAAAATTAGATTTTTAACAATAGATTAGTTAATCAACGATTATCGAATTCTTTTGCTTCTTAACTAATGATCTGATTGGCTCTTCCTAACTGCAGTTTCCATTGTATGCGCATCAACGCTGTCTGTTAGCTAACATTCGATTTCACGTAGTGATCTCTTGTTAAAGTTAATCGTTGACTTTCGTGAATTAACTGCGGATATTCGGAACTCATGGATGATATATATGACCAATACTTTTATTACCACGACTACGATATGGCCCAGTTCAATCCAATGGAATTGGAAGACCATGATTTTAAATTTCGCTACAGATTTACGAAAGGCAATGTTCGTAATCTACACTCTATACTCGGTGATTTTAGTGAGCCATATGATCGAAACATTGACATCGATAGTCTGTCAAAATTATGTGCTACTCTACGGTTCTATGTAACAGGAAACCTTCAAACTACAAACGGCGATTTAATTGGTGCTCATCAATCAACAATATCACGAATCGTTTCAAACGTCTCAACAGTGATAGTACAACAACATAAAAAATATATTGGCTTTTCTGAGAATTTGAGTTCCATCAAGAGTGAATTCACGAAGCGATCTCGCAGTGCTATCGATGGTACCCATATACCAATCATCTCTCCAGGTGGTAACAACGCATAAATTTTTAGGGGCCGTAAAAATATTTTACATTGAATACCCAATGTGTATGTGATGCAGACTGTTGCTTTACTGATGTAGTTTGCCGCTGGCCTGGGGCAACACATGATGCAACTATTTTTGTAAATAGTAGACTGTGCCATAGACTACTAGAAACTAATGAATTGAATGGGATTTTACTTAAAGATTCTGCTTACCCATGTTGTAAGAATCTACTGACTCCTGTATTGAATCCTACCAGCAATACCGAAAAACGGCATAATGCTGATCATGTTCGAACAATAAGCGTTATCGAAAGAACTTTTGGCCAATGGAAGCAGCGTTT